>JASDQU010384382.1:628-10980 GCA_032191745.1 Picea mariana | reverse complement strand
CTGTCTTATTACCTCATCATTTTGAAAAAATGATTAATAATTGGAATATCCATTGAAAAGTGGTGACATAATTATGTTTAATACTAGCCTAGTTGATTTAACAAGTTCTTATCCAAGTATCTCTTTATAAGTTTCTCTTGGGAGGTATTTATGAAAACTTCATGTGGTGGACCACCCCTGCAAAACCTCAATGAACTTTCATGAGAACCCTAATAGGATTAACTAGAGGGACCTCTTAGTCACTATCCAAGATGTTCCATTATACATTGAATAGATGAGATTTAAGGCTAATGTAGATGATGTGACCCTTGGGATAATTGCAAAAAATTAATTAAGTGCCTAATAACTATAAAACACTCTCGTACCACCTGCCTTCCTTAAGCTCTAAAGTTGTGAATGAACAATATACATAATTCTAAATATTTTGAGTAACATAATAAAAAGGAAGTATCATGAAGTACAAGTAAACCCACCGAGGTACTGAACAAGTCTTCTAGAAGTGGGGCCATGCGTGTATGGTACTAAGGTAAACCCATTGGGCTATTGAACAGGCCTACTGGCAGCGGGGCTATGCCGGGTAAAAGGAGTTGAAAAACATAAATTGGCACACCCAAAACTTAACAAAAACCCTTGGGTCTCATTCTGAATCAATCATTATCAAATCAAGGCTAGGAGATGGCCTTTATATCTCTCGAATGATGTTCTTAAGAACTTTCAAGTATCCACTTTAGGGTTTTATCTTTAAAATAAATAGGTTTGCATGAAAGTGGGACCCTTAGTATATGTAATTTAACCTACCTAAGAAAAAAGAGCTTCATCTCTATAAACTTGGATAAGAAATGAGTTAATCATCTTGGGATGTATTCTTTTATGTGTTACTCCCTTCAAATGGGATCTAAACTATGCTTATATCACTTTTATTTTAAAGGTAATCTAGCCAGGGGGCCTATTAGTCAAAGTCATTATAAAAACGCTTGGACACTATCTTATAATCATATTGGAGTCACATCCATCCCTTCTCATAATTATGGTCCACAACATATTGGATAACACTTACGTCAAATCACTAACACATCTAATCTATTACTCATGACTCCACTTTTCCATCATAACTACTTTGCCATGGGTAAGAAGTGTGAAGCAGAGGCCATGAGGTTTATATTGTATAGCAAGTTACCTAAAAGAGAACTTAAGGAGATGAAGAAGGGTGGAAATTCAGGGAGTACTTGATTGAGTGAGGAGTACCATCATTTTTGAAATTTTGAATACCATTGTCGCATGAAGACATGCAATGGATAAGGCATGGGGGGAATGTTTAACCTCATTTTTGTCACCTCCAATTGCCTTATCTTGTCTCATATCTTGACCAATTTTTCCTCATACTTATGCAATATGTTTATATTTTCCTCAACATACATGTCGTTTAGCCATTATTGTGTACATATGAGGTAACTTGTGTTTAATCATGATTTATGATGATTTATTCATGATTTGGATTGAATATTTGATGTTTTAAGCTCTTTAATTACTTTGAATGATCTAAGCAGACCTTATGAAAACAACCCCTATTAATCCGTTCCTACTTAGGTGTTCATCCAATACTCATCTCCTTTGGTACCAATTTTGCACTCGTCCGGTACCAATGTTGTGCTCTTCCGATACCAACATCAATAACTGTTTGGTACTAGATAATTTTGAAAAGCTTCTAGAAGAAAATCGAGGACATGGGTTTTGTCTAGAGAGACATTTACATGTGGAAAAGTGAGTCATAATTCACCCAGATCACATGTGTTGACCTCCAGCTCAGGGGGAATGATTCTACAAAAAATAGCAAAACTCTCAAACTTCCAACTTGTGCCTCAATTTCTATGCATATGGCATCCGATCTAGAAATTCTACGATATGGGTTTTGTCTAGAATGTGTAAAATTGAGTAAAATACGATCAATTTTTCCAAATTTGAATTTGTTTAGAAGATATGGGTGGATCGCTAACTCAAATCTGCCCAAATTGATGAAAAACTCAGATTTGGGGATTTGTCCTAAAATTATAAAAAATGTTTTCTGAGTTTGGGGATTCGTTTTCATCCATTCCTCCATGGATTTTATGTATAAATAAGACCTCATAGGCCCGAGTAAGGGAGAGGAATCATTATGCTGCAGATTGGATTTCTGAAAAGACTCTTTTTGTAAACCTACTTGTTGAAGATTAACGTAAGTTTCAATTCAATGATCTTGTGTGTCTTTTAGAATTTAGCATCTGTTTATCTAAAACATTCCAATTTGGCATCGAAAAGGGCCACCGATCCATCTTGGTAAGCTCATTGTAAATTATTAGTATAGATTTTTATTTCATGTACTTGTTATTTTGATTTCATGTTATTTTTATTTTGATTTCACTATTAGAATTTATTGCAAAGTGTGGTAGTGTTGAAAAAATTGGATCTTCATCTTTCACCATACATGAGCCTATAATGGAGCATCCCACTACACTTAGTTTTCTCTTCCATAATTGATTAGATTACACTTTGCAAACACATGCACAATCAAGACCTCCATCTCTCACCCTACATGCACCTACAATGGAGTGTCTTCCTCTACCTGTTATTTCTTCTAGAATCGATTGATGCTTTCTTTTGAGAATATACCGTGTGATAATTGTTGTTAGTTTAGTTTCTCTAGAAGTCAAAGTCAAAGTTCATCTTTTTCTTCATAAGTCTACAATGAATAGATTAGTCACCTAGAGCTTAAATCATATGCTTGTCTATGAGTTTTGCTTTCTAACTTTTGAATTGTGTGAAGAGTGTTATATTTAAAGTGTGAAAACAAAGTATTTTATTTGAAAGTGTTTTCTTATGTAGGCTATACTCATCAGACATAGATAAACCACCTGTTTCTGGCACATATAGTGTAAAAACTCTATTGATTATGAATCTCAGTTGATAATTTATGTCTGGTAATAAATTATACATATAATTGCACCAACATGGGCTATGAAGGATTCTCTTGAATAATGGAAGGTGCCAGTAATACTAAAGAAAATAACAAAATATAAAAACAATTAGAGGTTGGCCCTTCACAACATCAACCAACCCAACAACAAACATAAGGAAAGAATCAGAGCACACAAAAGATAAAGGGGGTATAACAACCACTATATATCCAATGAAGAAAAACACTATCCCAAAGGCTTCAACTAAGGAAAAGGAGTGTGCAGGAGAAACAAATGGAGGAATGTACCCCAAGAAAAATATTCCTATGCCCGAGGAAATAGGAGGTGGAGATCCCCTATATATGGATATACCATTTACAACCATGCATATAGATACATTTTCAATGAAAAGAACAATGTTTTAGACAGCAGGACAACACAAGAAATGAAGGCACATAAGAAAGCTCCTCAACTTACACTCATAGAGGATGATGTAGAGTTAGTAGCAGAGAAAGCGTAGGATCACACAACAAAAGCATGGTATGATGATGAGAAGCAAAGGGAGGAGATATTCAAGAAATTGAAGAAGGTCAAGGATGCACTCAAACAATTACAACTTATTACATTGAAATAAAAAGAGTAAGCACAACAACAAAAAAAATTTCAGGAAAGAACAGTTCTAGAACAAGAGACAGTGCAGATCATAGCCATGGGAAATGAAATTTTTTGTATCACCCAAGGGATGTTGCAGGTAGATGAATCTACAATGTAGAAGCCACTAAAGGACATAGATAATTTCGACTTGGCACTACCCAAGGTCCCAACTAAAGTGCTATACAAACTTCAGATAAGTGTCATGCAGGAAATTCAATCAAGGGCCCGTGCAGATGCTACAAGTTTACAGTTGGCCAATAAAGTAATAAAGACACTGGAGATGACAATTATCCAGGTGCAGTTCGAGAGGGAAGAAACAAAGAAACGTGTTGAAAGAATATAGAAAAAAGTTGAAGAAGTGTTTAAAACTATTACTGACAGTGCTCAAGGAGAGAAGTTTCCCACATAGGCTAAAATTGAGAAAATAGCACAAGCAATGGAGGCTTACAGATCCCACGTTACAGAGTTGATAGATCTCCTAGTATTTACYACTCCACTAAAAGTAAGAACAAAAATGGAGTAGGAGGCTATAGGTCATACGAAAAGCATTGCACTGGTCATCTAGGAAATCATAGAGCTATATAATAAGAGCACAGAGTTATGGAAAAATATTTAGGAAGATGAGAAACTACAGGAGTTAGAACAAAAAGAATATGCTATAAATACTATTATGCAAGAACTGAAGAAGAAGAAAAAAGTGATGACAATACCAAACAAGTTGAAAAGTGTGTGTTGGTTATCGTAGGTCTTTCATTATCTATTCGGTTCTCTTGGTCTTGAGGATTCCTTGTGGGATATTCTAATTGATCATCACAGATTGACCCTGGTTCATAACTAAGAAGCTTCCGAACAAAATACATTACAACTATCGGCCCCTTTGGTAAACAAGAAGGCAACGCAGTACACAGATTGTACTACACAGTCTCACCCAAGATATCTCTATGGGTGATTGCAATACTCAGGTGTTTGCAACTTGAGATGGAGCAAGATCTGTGGTTGTGTGTTGTAAAATTTATTCAGTTCATATAACATCTAGTTACAACATTAAATTTATGCATGCATGTGGAATAACAAATCTACTTAGTGTTTTATTTATCTAACATTCATCAATTAATTAGACATAAAGATGTATTCATTCATTCACATAACACAATATTACCATGGTTCACCCCCATGGGATACATCCACAAAGATCTGGCTCTCAAGATTTTATTATAGTTTAGAAATATATCACGCTTCACGCGGTTACAATCTTAGTTCCTCCTCTCTCCCATAGGATCCTTGATCCTTGCGAGACTGCCTACATCACACTAGGCTCCTTAGCCTGCGATCTAACCCTTGGGATCGAGTCGCTCACTCCTTCCCTATCTTACTAGCTTAATGACTCATGCCATTATTATGATTCTCTTCCTTTCTGTCTCCTCTACTCACTGTATCCCCCGCCCTCTCATTTCCTAAGTACTACTTATTTATATCCCCAGCTCACCAGCCATTACAATTCATTACAAAATACCTAACCCTAGCGTCGTTAGGTTTTCCTTGCATGCGCGCTTCTAGTTGTCTTCTGCATGATTTTCCTCCAAAAATAGCCTTTCTTCCTAGCTAGGCCTACATCCAATAGGCACCCAACACTAACATGTGGCTTGTCCCGAGCAACCCAAACCTTGTGTGCCTCTTCAATCTCTCCGGTGAGATCCTGGAACTTCTCTGTGAGTTCCTTTTCTTGCATTTGAGCGTGCACGATATTCTCCCTGAATGCATCCAATACCTACATTACAATGTCATCACTCATCATCTCTGTGCACTCTGCTTGAGTTTGTGCCACATTATTCTTTTTGGCTTCTGCCTGTGCAATGACCTCTGTTGCCCGCTCTTGGAGCGGTGCAATGACCTCTGTTGCCCGCTCTTGGAGCGGTTCCATTTGAACTTGGTACTCCTTCTTTTGTGTCTGTGTGACTATGAGTTTCACCTGCATCTTCTTCATATCCTATGCTCCTTTGATATGATCCGTGATCGACATCATCCTCTACCTTTGCTTGAGGTCCTGGATAGCTGTGCTTATCCTTTCTTCCTCCTAGCCCCACTACTGGACCTGTTGATCCTCTTCCAACTTCGTCCATAGCTGTGCTACTTTCTTGAACAAGTCGACCTCCATGTGGACTTATCACTCCATATCCTTTATCTGTGTTGTTGCTACTTGCTTCCTCTTCTCCTTCACCATCGGGGGAGTGGTAGGTACAAGATGCTCCCAGAGATACTTGATATCCTACCTGTATTGATCGATTGTCTTCACAATATGATCAATCTTCTGCGTTGTTGTGAGCTCTTCTGTCTGCGTGCTCTTTGCAATTTTCTCAAAGGCTATGACCAATCCCTACTCCAGCCTATCCGAGTGATCCTTCTCCTCTTTGGTTTCTAGCTTAACCTACTCAAGTACCAATTCCAACTCGTCTCGATTGTCCTTTGTCTGCTGCAATTTTGTTGCGTCTATGCATGCGAGCGATTGTACCTCCCATGTGACGCTGACTTATAGTTTATACAAGGCCTTGGTTGGTATACGCATCATGACCAATTGCATTTGTGCCAAATCCTTCAAGGGTGTCTGCCCCATGATTTCATCCATGCTCATCATGATGGGTGTGACGTGAAATGTTGAGCTTAGCTGTGCTATCATCTAGATCCTATCCTGCTCGCTTGATCCAGCCTCAGCTCCTATGTGTGATGCTGCTGAAACTAATTCTATTCCTCTATCGACCCTATGTGTTTCTCTAATTTTCTCGAGGATCTGCCTCTTATATTCTAGCTCATCTTGCATCCTATCCCTTTGGCGTTGAGCTTCGTCAAATTCCTCCGTTGTATGATCCTATACCATTTGGGCTACGAGGTCCACGTCATCCTCCATGATTATGCATTCTAGTGGCATTCTGTGTGCCTTAGCTTTCTTGCGCACACCCCCTGTTTGTATAAATGACATTTTGGTTTGGCCTTTCTCCTATTGAGTAGCACTTGATGTGGTTCCCTATACCATCTCAATTTGTTTCTCCTGTTCTTGTGGCGCCTGGGTGTTGTTCTTCTTTCCTGCCTGGGTGCCTTTCTTGGACCCAACCCCTTTATTTTTTTGCACTTGGGTCTAACCAGTCCTTGGCTTCTTGGGCACCATTATCTCTTCTACAGGTGTGTGTTCCTGCCCTGCCTCCACCTTCATATCTGTGGGAATGTCTTGATTCGGGATTGGAATCCTCCAGTCCTCGTTCCAATCCTTGATGGACATCTCTATGTCCTCCTCCTTGATGCAGTAGCACAATTGTAGCCATTGATTGTCAGGATCCTTCCATTCCTAGATCCACATTGCATGCCTAGTTTATTTGAAGTTGGCTATGCCATGATACTGTGCGACTATTTTTGGTGTAACTCGCCAAGTGTTGGCGATGCTCTCCTGTAGGTTGTTATAATATCCTTCGAATATGGTTGGATTCACCTTTTTGTTCTTGGGGTCTGGAGCGCACCCCAAAGATAGGTATTGTGCTTCATGGAAAGGGTTGGGTCTTGTGGAAAATAATGAATACTTAGGCTCCTTCCATCCGATCAAGGCGATTAGGATGAGTAGCCATGAATAGTGAAATTCTGTCCCCAGATCCTACGCATCCTTGCTGTCTTCCAGAAACAAATTCAACAAATATGGAGCCCAACTAAGTGTGGTTCCCTTCGCACACTATGCTGCAGTTGTGACAACCCCAACAGGGACTTCCTCCTTGAGGCATTTCCTGAGTAGTTTGCATGCCATAATTTTTGTGGCCATTCTTGTTGCTGTGTCAGTAATTCACTTGATTATGATTATGCACAACCCCCTTTCTGTACCATACTTCTTCTTCATTTCCTTGGCTAGTTCCTTCTCCTTCATCTTGTCCTCAAGGAACTGCGTGGGTGTTTCCCCTCGTGAAGGAATCCCTGTAATGTATGCGATGAGCTCTACGTCTATTGAGATGATCTGTTCCAACCACAGGTATCCTCCATGGGCAACTACCATCAATTGCTTGATGCAGTTGTTTGAATGTTGGCCCCTTAGAAAGTGGGGGATGTCCAATAGGCTTAGAATCCCAGTTTTTTCTAGTCTGACTACCCATTGGCTTGGTTGGTTAATTGGTTCGCCAAAGGGTCCTATACCCATAGTCTCTAGATAAACTTTCTTGGAAAACTACAGAAACTTGTATGTATTCGTCACATCATGGTCTGAGTACCACAATTTCTCCATGTGGCCTATCATATTTCCTACGATACTTACCCCTTCCAGAATGCGCGATAAGAAAACACCTGTGGTGGCCTGCTTATGCGATGACCTTGGTACTGGCTATTTTCCCTTCCACTGTGGTGGCTGACTCAAGGTTCCATCCTCCATTGTTTGGTCTTCTACATACTCATCCGCCCGACCGGTGACATCTTCCACTATTCCCTCCTGTGGTTGTTCCGACATGGTTGTGTGCGACCTTTCTAGTGCAGTTGTTTCCTCCTGTTTTGAGACTGTCTCGTTAACTTTCGAGGTGTCTTTAGGGTTTTTAGGGTGCATATTATTTCCTGTGTCCTCAGTCTATTGGCCTTGTCCCCCTTCTGGCACCTCAATGTCCATGTGCACTAGCGTTGTCTGCTGGGTTTCCTCCACGATAAGTGTGGGGCTTCCTAGTTTCATATCGGGCGATGTAATTTTGTCCACATTGACGACTTCTGCAGGATGAGGTGGTTGTTGTTTACTTCCCTGTGGTTGTTGTTATCACTCCACCAGTTCTCCCAAGGTTGAAAAGGAGACTGAAAGAAGTAACCACAAACTAGTCTTTTGATTTGGTATATAGTCCTACCAAATCATAGAGGGCTCTCTCAATGATCACAGTCAATAACATGACTAGATAAGGGAAAATATATTAGGCTAGGTATTCAACTCAGTGAGGTTTTGAGTTTATAGGTTTGCTAGACCAGGATCATGAAATCATGGAGCTATGTTATGACTTATATAAATGAGTTGCAGAGATATAAAGGGGCAAGGTAGGAAAGCTCATTAACACTTTGGGGTGTTTCATTTATGGCGTAGGGTCTAAATAGGGGAGGATCAAAATGAGCATAGGTTATGTGAATTCATTTATCAAGAAGAAGGAAACAGATTCATGAAAATCTTATTAAAATAAAACATTTAATTATAAATTTTGTTTAAACACTTCGGCGATAGTCACAAGAAAGCATTATAATAGTGACAAGGAGAAAAATGTATTACATTTTATGATAAAACAAAGAAAAAACACTGCCAATGAACATACCACATGAATCCCTAGATAATAGTTGCAACTTTTCTGTATTATTACTGTAAAAAAGGTACACTAGCTTCCAAGCTATCACATCTCCAATGTCCAACCCTTTTTTTGATTTCATTAGGTGTACATATAGATTAAAACCATATTTCCTCATCCAAGGGGTCAAATCCCTCATGATAGGAACTGTTTACAAGGATATCTCAAACAATACACAAAGCTAGGGAGGTTAAAACAAACTCCCAATTTTAGCTCAAGTGACCTTGACTAGCATTAATGACCATCAAATTTACATAAAATTTACATTCACCAGCTCTGTTACACTTATTTAAATCATGTAAATACATAATATTAGTAATTACATCACCACGATTTGATTTTGACCCAAGAAATTCGAAATTTCACTTTTTGGCAAAAATTGTAGTAAATTTAACAGAAGCACAGTGTGTGTTTGGAGGGACCTTTAGGGTGGCTTCTGTGCATTTCTTTTCTGAAATTATGATTGGAGGAGGTATATGGAAATGTGTAGAATAAAATTGCACCATTAAACCTGCAAAAAATCATCTCCATGACTTCCAAAAATTTAATCTCCTAAGATGACTCTAAAAGCGCAACAAAGGTCTTGAAAAAGTGGCAGAGACCTGTTTTTTAGCATGTTTTTTGGATTTTTCTTCAAAACTATGATCTGAAATGGAAAAAAAAGTATATATCTATGAATTATAGGTCAATACCTATTCAATCATGTAAATTTTTCATCATTTAAAGCCTTTGAGAGAAAGCATAGCGTGAGCTTGTTGCGTTTCTGTACATCCGAAAATTGCCAAATTTCTAGGTTTTCTACAAAAATAGGGCTCAAAGATGGATCGATATCTCTCTAACCATAAATATTTTTACAAAAATGATAGATTTGTTTGTTCTTGGGTATGTTGTGAACAAAAAACTCTTTCAGTTTTCAAAATTACTTTCCATTTTTTTCACAATCCGAGTTTGAAGTTGGTCACTAAAATTTGCAGAAGCACAACGTGCTCACAATAGAAACACAACATGGTATTTGAGAAGATGTTTTGAGGCATTCCTAGAGGATTTTTGGTCTGAAAGTGGTATTTTTGGAAATATGAGGATGTCTAATACACAATATATTCATCAATAATTTAAAACCCCTGCTCAAAACCCATGAAAAACTGATTTGAAGTCAAGTTGTCCAAAAGTGCAACCACCCTCCTGTAGAAACTGTATTTTGAGAATTTCTCTTGAATCATAAAACCTGTGAACAAACTGAAGGAGGTTTTTGTTCCTAGGTTTATTATTGAAAAAAACCTCTTTCACTTTGGTCCAATTCATCTTTATTTGGTCATAAACTTATTTTTAAGAAAAAATGTCCCTATGTACAACAAATGACCTCAAAACCCTAAAAATCATGCCAATCACCTCCTTTTTGGTCTATGATGTTTGGTGTCTATGTTTTCCTTCCTCA
>JASDQU010384378.1:0-11065 GCA_032191745.1 Picea mariana | reverse complement strand
GCACAAATTAACAAACAAAAAAAAATGTAATCCCCCAAAGTAATTTTTTTTTTTTTTTTTAATTAATTGAAAGGCTTACCCCCTTCTCGTCACAATGTGACCTTGGGAAATGTTCATCACAATGAAATGTTAGAAAATGTTCATCAGAATGACACACTGGGAAATTTGCGTCACATGGCAACACTAGGAAATGTTCATCACAATGCAACATAGGCAAATGGTCGTCACATTTCGACGTTAGAAAATGTTCGTCGGAATGCGATGTTGGGAAATATTCATCATAATGCGATGTTTATAAACACTCCACACATTATAGAATCATCTTTTACTGTTGCGACATTGGGAAATGGACGTCCCAATGCAACGTCAGGAAATGTTTGTCACAATGTGACATCGGGAAATGTTCGTCACAATGCGACATTGGGAAATGGTCATCACATTGCGACGTTGGGAAATGTTCGTCACAATGCGACGTAGGGAAATGTTCATCATAATCCAATTTTTGGAAACATTTGACACATTGTAGAATCATCTTTTACTTTTGTGACGTTGGGAAAATGGTCATGAGAATGTCATGTCAGGAATTTTTTGTCACATTGTGACATTTGAAAATGTTCCTCACATCGCAACATTGGGAAATGTTCATCAGAGTGAGAAGTTGGGAAATATTAGTCACAATGAGATGTATGGAATCATCTTTTAATTTTATTTTATATTGAAAATAAAATTAATTATTATGCATCTATTTTATATAAAGTTGTAAAGCATGATGAGACATATTAGTTGGTTAGTTGGTTAACGTTGAAATGTGACGAACATTTTCCAATGTCGCATTGTCATGAACATATTATCCCATCTTAATGTGAATGAAAAATTGTAATATCTATTGCAATGAAGCATTAATTGAATCATTTATTGTTAAAACATGTTTTCACCATATCATCAATTATCATAAATGATAAGAATTGGTAAATAAAAAATGAAAATTAAGTGAAAATATATGAGGCACATACAACTCTTAAGCCATATTGGTCAATGCATTAATACATTATAAGGATAAATATTTAGTAAAGCAATAAAGTCTTCAATTAACATAACACATGAGTAAGGTTAGAAGAAAGCCGTATGTTCTTGAATGGGTATATCATTCGATTGTATAATGATTCTAATTATCTATGTAGAATATCATCATTGGGGCTTCAAAATATATATAAATTCTTATACATCAAATGCAATCAAAATTCTAAGGGGAAACTCCTAAGTTGATTTGTATCCATTGTAATCAAATGTAATCAAAATTCTAAGAGGACGAAATCTGGAAATTTGAAAGGATGACCTTAGTTATAGTAACAATTCATTGATAGGATGTTTGTTAAGTTAAATAAGAACATTTTATAAAGGATTTTTGTACAGGTGAAAACATTTAATAGATGTGAAAAAGGTGAGATGGGAAAAAATGGCTAGTGAAAAAATGATAGCCACAATATTGTCATTAAGAAAATGTCATCAAGGTCTTCCACTATAAACCCTAATATCATCATTGGGGCTTCAAAATATATCCAAATGCTTATACATCAAATGTAATCAAAATTCTAAGGGGTGACTCCTAAGTTGAGTTGTATCCATTATAATCAAATGTAATCAAAATTCTAAGAGAATGAAATCTGGAAACTTCAAAGGATGACCTTAATTATAGTCACAATTCATTGATAGGATGTTTGTTAAGTTAAATAAGAAAATTTTATAAAGGATGTTTGTACAGGTGAAAACATTTAATAGATGTGAAAAAGGTGAGATGGGAAAAAAATGGCTCGTGAAAAAATGAGAGCCACAATATTGTCATTAAGAAAATGTCATCAAGGTCTTCCACCATAAACCCTAATATAAACCCTAATTTTTCAGAAATTCTAAACTAAAAAAATGTAACATATCAAATGTGTTATAGGTGGCTTTCTCCCTAGGATTGAAGCTAAACCCTAATTTTCAAAAATCCTAATTTTCAAAAATGTAAAATGATGTTACATTCATAAAATTTTGAGAGTGAATAGAAATTAAATACAATTGTTTTTAATTTTAAAAAACTAAACAAAAAAAAATGCAATTAAATGTTTTTTAATTCTAGGTGAGTGTAAAAAGGTTAATAAATAAAGATTCAAAATAAAGTTTAATAAATGATGATCTTTAATATAAAAGTTAATGTAAATGTATTTAAGTAATTTTAATATGATTATGTCCAACTTCACACACTCTCTTCAAAATTATTCATCTCTCGGTCTTATCCTGAACACATAAGTGTGACTATCTCATAATTTTTTAAAGTATTATTAATACATTTTCTCCAATGAAGCTGTGTGAATAAAACTTTTAAAACTTTCATTCGCATACTCTCATCAAAATTACGCCCCTCCAATCACACTGAATGAGACTGTGTGAATAATGAATATGCATAATAAAAAAACTTACTAATTGTGTGTCATCTTTTAATAAATATTTTTGTTTTTTTAAACCTCTTTAGGCATCTGTTGGCATCATGTCTAAACGCATCGAAGAATTGGTAGATGAATGGGGCGACATTAACGAAAGTGAAAAAGGGGGGTGTTGTGATGCACTTGGAAAAATTCAATAATTTTGGTTTCTATGTATACCAAGCAACAAGAACATCTACAAATTCCCTAGCCAATTGGGAGATTGGATTTATAAACGTTTTTTTTTTTTGTTGAAAGTAAGATGCATGTAATGCTCTTTATTTTTATTTGATATAAATTTAGCCATTAGAATGCTTGGAAAAAATTGGCAAAGTTTTTCATAGTTCTTCCTCCTATCCACAGACCAAAATAAACAATTCTGAATTTTGTATGAATTACTTTCATTACAATATCATGACTTAAAAAGTGTATATGGTAGTAATTTTTGTTACAGTTTGATGAGTCTATGCTTCATTTCTTATAAACTTTAGAAT
Organism: Picea mariana; assembly: GCA_032191745.1. Taxonomy (NCBI): domain Eukaryota; kingdom Viridiplantae; phylum Streptophyta; class Pinopsida; order Pinales; family Pinaceae; genus Picea; species Picea mariana. The sequence continues at coordinate 8,106 of JASDQU010384378.1, read as the reverse complement.
ATTTGTAAGTATTTCAATTTTCTAAGTATTTCTCAACTTTATCTTTTCTAAAACTTTTAAAACTTTCATTCACATAATTTCATCAAAATTACGCCCCTCCAATCACACTGATTTTGTATAGGGTGATTTCATTACTCATTAATCATTGAGTTTTGTGCATTGAGGTTTTTTTTTCATCGGCAACAAAGTTATTACATTTATGAGAACCCGGATTACCCAGGATTGCGAATGTCTACGACAATACTCACCGAAAATTTGTAAAACTCGAACCCTAATGGAAGAGTAAATGTTTGTTTATGTAAGATAAAACCCTAATGGAAGAGTCAAACACTAAAGATGCAGCATTCAAACAAAATCCATCCAGCGTAAGCTTCGATTTAGATTTAGACCGTGAAAACTACAGTTCGTCATCTAGTATTGATAGTGTTTCAAGAGTCCCGGAGAATGAATGCCCAGCTACATTCAAGACAATAACGTGTATCAACACATTAAAGGTTCCCCAAAAATTAACATGTATCCATTATATGTCCGATTTTTGTTTATAACATTGTTTATTTCAATCATATATCATTTATAAGACTATAGTTTCACATGCATGTGAATATCTACTATATATCATTGATAAAACTGTGACATTACAAGAACACAAAAACCAGACTGAATTAACTTATAAGACTCCCCGTGCATTTGATAGTATCATAGGCGGATTCGACTGTATCCTTACTGCATAGTTCACATCAGAATTTGGGGATCAGAGCTAAAGTTCTCTTGATTATACTACCCTCCTATGCCAAGTCATTCCATTACCCATATTTCATTACCTGGAAATCATGATATAAGAGTATTGTGATCCATGGAGATGGAAGATTAATTCAATTATTTTTAACGAACAGAAATTTTTTTAAGATATCCATGAGAAAGAAATGCATACATTGTTCCAAAGAAACATGTGATGCACTAAACTTGGAGAACACCAGGAGAAATAATTGAAATGCTCCGATGAGGATTGAGCATGACATTCATCATGCGTCCATCTTAACCACCCCTGTGTTAATTGAAACACAACATGCGTCTAGCTTAACCATTGCTTCACATCCAATGCTTCACGTGGCAACGCTTCACATGATAAAATCATGTTCACTGTTATTCATATAATTAATCTGAGTTAAATATTGAATGTGGAAATGAAGCGCTCTATACATATTAATCATGCTTAATCAATTAAACATGGAAATCAATGGTTAGAGCAGTAATTTTTAATCATATTAAGTAAATGTTAAAAAATAAACAAGAAAAACGTACACATTCATAAATGCAATGAAGTTATAAAATTAAATCTCATTCATTGATTTGGGATGACAAACAAGAATATACCAACATCTTTAATTGTTGGCAATAAAATTGAAATTTGTAATTAAAAAATTAATTAAACCATCAATTCCAATAGAAAGAATGCCTATCAACATAATAATATGTTTCAACATACAACACAGAATCTTGCAGGTTGATGTTTCTCATGAAGATGATCAAATGAAAACAATATTCATCATATTCTAAATGGTTATGTTAGGCTCTGAAAACTCATTATTTCAGTCATTATTTCCCATATCGCTTAAGTCATTGTTTTGTGAATCTAAAGTATGGCATTTCGTTAAATTTTTGTGGGTAATGTATGTAGTAATCTTCCAATAAAAAACATACCTAACTCTATTGATTGTATTCTTCATTGAAGCAACAAGATATTTGGATAAGCTATAAAAGAAATCAGGCCAGTTGGTTAGTGTAAGGTTTTTTTCTATTATTGGTTTAAGGTATGCAATTTTATGAATAATTATGTGGCAGATCAACCATTTCCAATTTTACTTATTTTTAAAAATAAATAAAACAAAAAAAAATGTCTTTTTATCTTTGTTTGGTTTTAGGGTAAAGGTGCATATTTCATTTTCTCTTAAAAGAACTAAATTCAATTGGTCTAGTTAAGAATCCACACACGTGTAAGAGTTTTAAATTTAAGTATTTTCTTTTTTGGTTGATGGAGTAGAAATTGTTTTTCAAGATCATTTTCAACGTTGTTTTGAAATAATTTTATAAATTATGTTTGAGATTTATAATTTTTTGTTTTAAATGAAAATAGTATTATTTATAGTTATTTTTTCATATTTTTTTTCTCATAGAAAATAAAGGTTATATGAGAATTTTTTTCCTATGAAAAATTATCTATTTCATCCACCAACAAATTTACAATTGTAACTAGTGACTATGGGTTTTGGGAAGGTTATATAGATGTTTCAAATCCCTAACTCTAATTGAATGTTTTGGGAATGTAAAAACTCTAATCTTAATCTTATTTTATTTTTAATTTAATGTAAAATTTTTTTAACTTATTTTTTTTCTAAAACTTAAATATAAGATTTTTTTTCTCTTAAATATTAAAAAACTATAAAACCAAAATATTATAAAATAGATGTGTGCACTCAGTATAGGTTTTATTTCAAAAGGGTATTTTTGGTTTTTTATTTTGGAGAAAAAAATAGTGGAAACATAAAAGTGTATAAATTGCAATTCAAATATTAATTTACTAGCCTCTAAAAATAATAAAAATTCGGTGTTGGGAACAAAAGTCAAATTTAACACATTAATTAACACTAATATATTAAAAATATATAATTAGAAATATAACTTAGCTCCCTACAATTTTTTTTAGTACACATCAAAATTTACAAGTTATGTATATGAGCTTGAAGGGATTCAATTTATAAAATATGTAAAATTGAAATTTTAATCCCCACATTTCAATAAGTGTAACACATTTCATAGATTCACCTCATTATCTCTCATGTTATCTTTATTGATATGAACAATATGATAATCATAAGTAATGAGTGAAAAAAAAAAAAATTGTTTAAATGTTTCATTAGATTTATACTAGCATACTAAGATATGTTGTTATGATTATCCATGGGAAATATCAAAAAATGTTTATGAATCAAATTTTTATCAAAGATTTTTTTTTTTGACTTTTTGTAGAATAGTTGCAATATATGTTCATTAAACATGGAAAATTTAAGGCAATGAGAAAAAAATTACACCTTATAGGTTTAGAGAATGATATAAGAAAGGTAAGGAAACAATCTCAAGCCTCATACATGGTATATAAGCATGGAAATACCCTAGATGATGATTAGAAGTAGGATTTGTGAAGTTGGAAGTTTGAGTCTCTAACACCTTTAAAGTTTGTAAGCTACTCTATAACTCTAGTTGAAAATAAACTCTAGATGTAATTTCTCCCAATAAAGATATTGAAAATATTAATATAAAATGTATGAAAATTAACCTCAAACCACTTCAATGTAAATTCACACGATTTAACATTCATTCATTAAAATAAAATTATCAATAATTATAATTGTTACTAAAATTGTATTATTCAATAATATACTAATTCTTTGTTAATATAATATTAATCCACATATATTACATTTCATATCATCAACCCATGTTATAAAAAATGTCATCAAAATCAAATATATAATTTACAAAAGATTAAAATTCACATAAAATTATACATAAACTAATAATATACTAATTCTTTGTTAATATAATATTGATCCATATATATTACATTTCATGCATATCTATGCACCATGTCCATGTTATAGAGAATGCCATTAAAATTAAATATATTGCAATTCACATTGATATATCATTTAACCAATACAAATGAAAATTTATTAATCACATATGTTACATTTCATCTGTGTCTATCAACCCATGTTGTAAAGAATGCCATCAAAGTTAAATATATTGCAATTCACATAAGATCACTTATAAATTGATATATCATTTAACCAATACACATGAGAATTTTATAAAACATGGGATTTAATATAATAAAAAGGATTAATAGATATTATAATATTCAATATCGATTCATATTACAATGATTAATAAAAAATTAACATTTAACCAATACAGATGAGAATTTTATAAAACATGTGATTTAATATAATAAAAAGCATTAATATATATTATAATATTCAATATCGTAGATATTATAATATTCAATATCGATTCATATTACAATGATTAATAAAAAAAGTAAACGAATGTTGATAAAAAAAATGTTAATGTAATAATTTACAATGATTATTATTAACCATAAAAATGTTAATGTGATAATTTACAATGATTATTATATTGTTGATAAATATACATAACTATAATAATCAATATACAAAACTATATTGATAGAATCATATGATATTTATGAAAATATACAAGTAGGATGACTAATCATTAGTTTTTCATTAATTTATATCGTTCTAAATTTCCCTATGAATATAGGGGACGACACACTCATTTTCTTGATGTTTTGGTGTCCAGCTCATTTTTAATGTAAACAACGTTTGAACGTGAAGTCTTTAGAAGAAATTCATGTGATAAAAGATAAAATTTGTTTCTTTTTCAGGAAACGATATGAACATTAAGAGTTTTGAGTTTAGTCATTAGATTATGGATGGGCTAACTCAAGTAGTAATTAAAGTAATTTTTATTTTTTAAATTATTGGTAATTTTATGCTATATATTTAAAAATATTTAATAAATTTATAAAAATCTTAAATTGATATATAATTAGTTTTTAATTAGTTACATTATTATGATATTATTTTAAAAATAGAAAATTGAAAATAAAAATGTTTAATTTTTAATAATATATATATATATATATATATAATTATTAATAACATTTTATAATTCTTGTTCACTTTTTTATTTATAATTTATTAATATATCATTACATTAATAAAGCATTGTATACAATTTGCAATGTTACATTGTCATTGTTCCTTTGAATCTTAAATCTATGTATGTATGAATAAAATGAGACACACAATAATATATGTAACATCTTGCTCTTGTGTGTATTGAGAGAACTTATTCTTTGAAGACCCTTGCTTGCGAGTGATTCGGATTATTATACTATTGGGGCATTTGATTATGATTATGAGGAATTATGGATATGATGACATGTTATTTTACTGTATTGACATAGACAGGTCCTATTGACTTGGTTCTCCTGAGTGTGCAGGATTTGGACCTCGAGGATGTTGAGGCATCGACGAAACCCTTGGACTCTGGATCAAGCCAGGGAGTGGACTATTGGGGTTTGATTGTTGTATATATATGACATATGTGCATCTAATTAGATGTTATGATTATGGATTTTATTCTTACATGATTTGTTGATGATGCAAGTTGACGATAGCTTGCTGACCAAACTCACATGTGGAGTAGAGGGGTCATGCATGACCACCAGAGACGTTGAGGGAGAGGTGTGGACAACATCCCTGTCATAACCTACTAGCACTCCCGTCGTGGCTCGAACTGTAGGTTAACGATTACCTAGTTTGAGAAGACCCATGATGTCGTGAGGGAAGACTGCGACAGTCGCTCACGATGATTCTAAGTGGCGCACAATAAGGTAGGGGCCTTATTTCTTAGAGACCCTCAGTCTCCCACAAGATCACCTAACGGATTATTGACTCCAAGGGTTTTTGATGTCTACCAAGTCATTCAAGAGGCGAGTGGCACCCTTGGAGCACATAGTGTGTCTTGAAGGGCACGTTATGAAAGAAAAATGGAAGGAGGCAACTGGCACCCTTGGAGCACGTAGTGCGTCTTGAAGGGCATGTTACACAAGGGAAATAGAATGAGGCGAGTGACACCCTTGGAGCACCTAGTACGTCCTGAAGGGTGCGCCGTGTTGTTAACTAATAAGTGAATAAACCTAGATGGCCTTAGAACGAATAATGTGATAAGAAAGATTTAAAAACAATTTCCCTAATAAAACGTCGTTCACCCTAGGAAAATAAAATATAGGTCTAAGTGATACTTGTGGTATATTGTGATGAACATTTCCTAGTGTTTCCATGTGACGCAGATTTCCCAGTGTCATTGTGATGAACATTTTCTAACATTTCATTGTGATGAACATTTCCCAAGGTCGCATTGTGACGAGCTTTTTCCAACGTCACAATGTCACGACCATTTTCCAACGTCGCACTATGACGAAAATTTCCCAACGTCACACTATGACGAAAATTTCCCAACGTCGCATTTTTTACAAACATGTCCCAACATGACAATCTCACAAACATTTTTGAACATCGCATTTTGATGAACATGTCCCAACGTCACAATGTCACGAGCATTGTCAAACGTCACATTGTGATGAACAACTCTCAATATAATTTTCCATTGTCATAAACATTTACAGTTGTCTCAATGCAACAAACTATCTCCCTACGTTACACTGTGACAAAAATTTCCAATATATATATATATATATATATCAGGCATAGTCATTGTCATGGTCATAATCAATTGGAGTTAACTATCGTGATGGTCAAGCATAAGCTATCAGTATCATTGTGAACCATCATCATCATCATGGTGATTGTCATGGTCATGGTCAATGTTTTATATTTATGTAATAATGTATTATTAATGTATTTTTACTTTATTACTTCAATATATTAATGTACTATTATAGATTGAATGCATTTTTAATGCTTTATTAATGTATTAATTAAAAATACTTTATTAATGTATTATTTCAAAATGTATAAATACTTTATTAATACATTCATTTACTTAATTAAAAATATATAAATATATTAATTATAAAATATTGAAACATAATAATAATTAGTATATTGAGTTAATATACTATTACAATTTATTACTTAATGTATTTGTTAGTGCTTTATTAATACACTAATTAATAATCTATAAATATGTTATCATAAAATATTTTAGCATTATAATAATGAGTTAATACATTATTATAATATATTAATTTAGGTGATATATTATTAAAATATTGATGTATCATTATTTTATTTATGTATCATTATTTTATTAATTAATGTATTACTTTATTCTTTTTTAAATATTTTATTAATGTATTAGCACTTTAATATAATAGTTTAATGTATTTTTTATTACTTTAATACTTTTCTAATGTTGAATGTTTTATTCATGTATTACTTTATTATTGTATAATAATGTATTAATAATAATAATATATTACTATTTTATAATAATGTGTTACTTTAACATTAATACTCTATTAATACATTAATAAAGTAAGATATTAATAATACATTATTAAAGTATTAGTTAATATACTCTTATAATTTATTAGGTAATTTATTTGTTAGTGTTTTATTAATACATTTATAATAATCAATTAGTACATTATTATAATGTATTATTAATGTTTTAATACTTTAATAATGTATTGATATTTTTTTAATGTATTAATTTTGTAATATTAATGTTTTAATATCAATATTAATGTTTTTATATAAATATAAATATTAATATCTTAGGGTATTAATAATACTAATAAATACATTATTAATAATGTATTTAATTTATGAATTAATTAATCTATTAATGTATAAATTGAATAATATACTTTACATTATACATTAATGTATAAATTAATTAATATATTACATTATACATTAATGTATAAATTAATTAATACATTACATTATTAATGTATCATTCAATTAATAAGTTACTCTATATATTAATGTAAATTAATATTTTAATTTATGCATTACATTAATACAATACATTAATGTATATTACATTATTAATGTATTAATTTATTGGTGTATTAATATTTTAGCAATGTATTAATTAATAATATTTAAATTAATTAATTAATTAATAAATTACACTATTAATATATCAATCAACTACATTACTGATGAACTCGATCGACCTGGAGGTACCTATAGGAAAATAAAAAGACCAATTGACCTTGCCCTTTGGCACTCTGGTTAACCTCGGCTTGTTTGGTAATGGCGTTTTGAGGCTGAAATGGGTGCAAATGTGCCATCTCCAGTGGACCCATTGGCAGGTTGAAAGGGCACCTGACGGCTCTTTTTATTTTCTTTTAGAATGATCCACGCACAGGAGCTGTTTCCTTCTTCTTCATTCATGTTCTAAGGTATCAATTCGAGGATAGACCATGCCTAGAAGGGTTTTCCTGGTAGCGCATGTCAAAGGTAAGGTCCCGGCCGGTGCTTT
>JASDQU010384376.1:975-11131 GCA_032191745.1 Picea mariana | reverse complement strand
TGTTTTCAACAGGGTTCTAGCAACTTTTTCCTGGCAGCCATCTACTTTAAAGCTTATCCTTATTAAAGAGATCGATCTTAGACTGCCAGTCGGACACACCATGGCTTGCTTCGATGGAGCAGCCCAAGCCAATGGATCTTGCTGTGGGGCAGGAGGTTTCTTCAGAGCTCACCCGGAGAGAATCACAAAATGGACCCTCAACTGCGGGCGGGGCTCAAATACTAAAGCGGAGCTCATGGGGCTTTGGGTCTCTCTCTCTTTGGCTGCCTGTTGGAACATCACTCACTTGCTCATCTGCGGAGACTCAAAGGTCATCATTGACTGGATCTCGAAAAAATCCCAACTCCATGCGATTCATGTTGAATCCTGGAAACGAAAGACTCTGATTCTCGCTAAAGGCTTTCCCTTTCTTAGATTTCAGCATGTTCCCAGAGTCTGCAACAGGGAAGCCGATGCTCTATCAAAGAAAGTGTTAAGGGAGGAAATTGGAAGACTTTCTATCTTCCATAGTGATAAGGGGATCGTGAGTCCGATCACCCATTTCTGTATCTTCTGATGCGATCTTGGTCATCTTCCTTTTTGTATTGCTTTATCTTTCTTCTCTCTGTTTGGCCGCAGTCCTTTGGTTGATGTTCTCTCTTTATATCCCTGTTGTCATCGTGTTATTGCTCACTGATATAGCACAACATCTGCGAGCCGAATGTTTTTTTGGGACAACGTTGCCTTTTCTGTCATCTGTTTTGTTTCTTTTTTGCTGAATGGTTGGACTGCTCATCAGCGATCCTTGTACAGCATCAGATCCATCGCTTCGGCTTGAATTGTTTTGGTAGAATCGGTATCGGTGTTATTGATTGACCGACTGCAAAGAGATCTCTGACTGTGGCATCGACTTGTAAAAGATTTTATACATTTTATAAAATTGAGATAATTTTTTCCATGGAAAAAAAAGAAATCAATGAGAGCTTGCAGATTTCTTATCGAACATTATTTTACAATATATTCTAATCACACTTACACTCAAATTAAATGGTAACTTGAAAGTCTTAGGATACAATATTATTTTCACAATCTATTTTTCTTGGTATTTGTTTGTGTGTAAGAAAAACAAAATTGTTTAAGCTTTTTCCAAGTTTAACTCTTTTTATGTTTTTTTTTTCTTTTTCCAAGTTTAACTCCTTTTATGTTTTTTTTTTCCCCTTAAATTTAACCCCATTAAACCACTGTTTAGAGATAAAGTTTTCTAATTGTTTTTCATGCATCTTTGCATACTCGCAAATATATGCTTCCATACAACCTTATTTCTCATATTGTTTAAACCAAAGAATCCAATTTGGACAAAGAATTTTTCTTAGGAGATCAGTTATAATGGTAAACCCTTTAAGAGTTTTTTTAAATAAATAATATTTGAAAAATTAAATAAAAAATGAGTAAGAAATATTGATGAATTGATCTATCAAACTTAAAAGAAAAAAAAGAAAATGGATTTTTTTTTTTTTTATTATATTTTTACAATTTTTTATTTATTTGATATTTAATTTTAATGGAGGTTGAAGTGATTATTTATTTAAGGCTTATATATATAAAACAAAATCATATACACTTAAAATAATTCATACAAAAATTATAATTTTAAAAAAATATTATAACATTAAAAATTAATTTTAATATCAAATATTTTAAATATTAAAATTTTGATAACTAAATAATTTTAATTATTTTTAATGAAACATATATATATGTTTGTTTGTTTGTTAGTGTGTTCTTTATCAATCTTTAATATAAATTTTTTTTTGTATTTCTTTCTTACTATTACTAGTTTCATACTTTGACCACTTTATAGAACCAAATTCTCTAAATGTAATCACAGTAACAAATTTGACATTAATTTTAAACACAAATTTGATACAAATTTAATTTTTTTTAATTAAAAAATAGTATATTTTAATTTTTTATCATAATATTGATTATTAAAAATCTAATATTTTTTATTCATTGATTGAAATATAAATGTAATGGTATTGTCTAATTGTTTTAAGAAATGGGTTTTTTCAGTGGTGACATAAATCTGCATGAAATCACTATTTTTTGTTGTTTAAAATCTATTTTTAAATGCATAAATAGATTCAACATGAGGCAGTGGGATTATACATATCATGGGACACTATAATTATACATTTTTTTCAACAAGTGAAAAACTTATATTAGTGAATATAATAGTTCTGTTACAAAATCTCATTCATCAAGACTGCCAAACAAAATTAAAAAATTCTGTTACAAAATCTTGTACAACAGGACTGCTAACAGAATTCAAGTATTCTGTTAAGTAATTATACATAAATAATCATTCAAATAAAAATCTAACAGCAAGATTTCGAGCACAAATTCCCAAAAAAAAAATATGACAAAAAAAAATCATTTCATAAAACGTTTACAATCCTGCTAAATATATTTGCTTACTTTAGAATATGCTATGTAAAACAAGAATACCATCTTTATGTAAAATGAATATGTAAAACAAGAATACCATCTTTATGCCGATAGAATAAGCCAGTCCAGAGTTGGAATTTCAAACTGAAAAAGCTCATCCAATTTGACGGTTTAAACTACTATACTATACTGCCCGTTCTGCCGATTTTAAGCTTGATAGTTGACGGTTGCAGAAAACTTTTGACTGTATTTGACGGACAAATTGGCCGTCACGGACAATTTGCCCGTCAAATTCCGTCCCTGTAAGCCACAAGGAACATATTCAGCCACCCTGTACAATAGGAACATAATCATTCCATTCTTTTAGTTCTTTACTAGCGGCTGGAGATAAAATGTCAAATATTCATTCCYTCAACTTATTGATGCGAGCCAGAAGTTTGTCAGGCTGGTCGGCATTTCCAAAAGTTTGAAACAGATCGGTCGGCAGAACAAATAAAAAGCTGCCATAATGCTGCCCTGCATGGATGGTTGAATAATGAATACTTCACTATTACGTCTTAGGAATTACAATCTAGAAGCGTGATTAATGGCGAAACGCCTCCTTACACTCTGGAGATTTGACCTCACGGGTCTGTCAATTTCTTTGAATGGCAGGCAGTACTGTACAGTGTCATTTGTTTATGATAATACTAATCTTGTACAGAGCATTTTAATGCTCTGTACTTTGATACCACTAATCTAGATTTATTAGAGAACAAAATTAAAGAAGAAATATAAAAATGAACACTCACACAAATATATCATAGAGAACGTGGTTTTACAACTAAACTCAAATTCAATTAATGAATGAAAGCTAGAAAAGGTTGTAAAATGAAGAGTTACATAACTATCTAGAATGGCGGTAGCTTATCTTTGAGAAGAGATGTGTTGGCTATGCTCATTCATAAGTTTCTTGCTACAAAGAGGCCAAGGTGCCTTTTTATGAAAATCCCTAAGAGGTAGAAATCCTAAACATCACAACCCTAACCATAGGAGATGAAGGGACAAAAGGGTTGTGGGTCCCTATATGGTTAGTTGGTACATCAACTTACTCGAGGTGCAACTTTTACATAAAACCTCTATTTGGGGCCAATAATATCATGTTGGAAATATCTAACTAAGAACTACATATAGCATCAAGCCTACTCTTTCCTTGGAAAGCTTGGCCCCAAAGGAACATGGCCAAAAATAACATTGTTGTCAATAGGCTGTTGACGTTTTGGATCCAAATCAGGATCCATCTTCAGGACAATGAGCCTGTGTTAAGAAAAATGGAAGCGCTGGTATAAATACTGGAAGTGTGGGAAAGTTTTTAGTGTTGGCTAGGTTTAAAATAGAATTATTTAATAAATTTAATTATTTGCTAAGATTTCTAGGGTTTATTAATTTGTTTATTTAAGGTTATAATAGTTTACTATTAATTTAGGGTTTTTTATTTTATCATTATTTAATGTTCTAGGGTTTAGTTAATAGGCAAAAAGTGAATTATTATGTTTATTTTAGGGTTAAGACATTATAATCTAAGGTTAAGGTATAAACTAAATAATTAAAAAGAAGAATTAAATGTTTGTTTATGAGTTTAATATTAGGGTTTCTACATGTGTTTGTTTTGGGTTATAAGGTAAATTTTCCCTTCTTGTTAATCTATATTCTAAGTGTTTATTACTTCAAGGTTAATTTTTGATATTAATCAATTATGTTCTTAGGTTATTTAAGAGGTTATTAGGTTGTCTTAGAATTAAAATTAATTGGGAGGGGGTTTTCTTATGAATAAATTAATTTATTTAATAAGATATGAAAATTACCAATGATTATTATTGTTTTTTGTGGATCAGGGGGAGCCAGTTTGCACTCAGTTCTAACCCACTATCTCTGTTAAGGTTACTAGGATGTTTATGGATTTCAATGGCTTCTCTAATACGATGTTTGAAGAGGTGATTCTCTTTAGCGAGGATTTTGGTGTCTTCTAGGCGAACATGGTGTCTTGTTTTAATGGAGTGTTCAGCTAGGGCAGAGGTGCGAATGCGTTCGTTCTTGATGTCATCTCCATGTTCTTTTATCCTAACTTGGAAGGAGCGACCGGTTTCACCAATGTAGCATTTACCGCATGAGCACTCTATTTTGTAGATTCCTTTGCCATTGTGAGGGTTAAGTTTGTCTTTGACGGATCTCATACTCTGTTTGATGGTTTCAAGAGGTTTGAAGGAGGTTTTAATCTCTTTTTTACTGAGGACTCTTGCAATTCTATTGGTCACTCCTTGGATGTAAGGAAGGTAGGCACTTCTATTCAAGTTTTGGTCTTTAGGGGCATTGGGATTATTGTGGTTTATTTCTAGGGCTTTGTTTATTGCATTCTTAATGTCTTTTTGTTTATACCCTATGTTCTTAAAATTCTTAGTAAGGTGATATGTTTCCTTATCTAGGTGTGTTTCATCAGAGATTCTTATGGCTCTAGTGGCTAAAGTTTTTAAGACACCTAGTTTCTGGTTGGGGTGGTGATGGGAATTGGTGTGGAGATAGTTCTCAGTGTGGGTCTTTTTTCTATACACCTCATGTCCAAGATCACCATTACTTTTCATTTTGATAAGAACGTCTAGGAAGGGGATGCTATCGTTCTCTTCGAGTTCCATGATGAATTTTATTTCTTCGGATATGTTGTTTAGGTGTAGAAAGAATTTATGTAATTCAACTTTTCCATGGGGCCAGAGAACGTGTGTATCATCAACATATCTTTTCCACCTTGAGGGTTTTTAGAGGAAAGGAGTCCAGGGCTCTCTTTTCAAAATTCTTCATGAAAAGGTTGGCAACAATGGGGGACAGTGGGGAGCCCATTGCTACACCGCTGGTTTGTTCATAGAACTCTTCTTGGTAACTGAAGAAAGTGGAGCGTAAGAAGACCTAGGCTAGTTTAGCTGTTTCTGGATCAGTGACTTCTTTGACAATGTGGATAGATTCATCTAAGGGGATTTTAGTGAAAAGGGAGACTACATCAAAGTTTATGACGGTGTCTTGAGGCCCTACCTTTTCATTTTTAATGATATTGATAATATCATTGGAGTCTTTGATGAAAGAGTCAGTGTGGCCTACTAGAGGGCTAAGGATCTTGGCTACATGTTTAGATAGCTCATAGGTTGGTGAACCTATGGTATTCACTATGGGTCTAAGAGGGACGTCTTCTTTGTGAATTTTCGACAGACCGTATATCCTTGGGGTGATCTCGTTGTTGGGGGTTAGGTGTTTTTTGGTTCTCTTGTCTAGGTTAGAACTGTTGATGTCTTTCTTTACTTGCCTTATAATCTTCTTGATGGGATTGAAATCTAGTTTCCTATAGCTACCACTCTTGGTTAGGTGTTCTATCATTTTCTTGTTGTAGTCATCCATGTTCATAAGAACAGTAGCTCCTCCTTTGTCCTCCTTGAGAATAACCAAATTTTTATCCTTTCTTAAGTTCTTTAGGGCTATGCGTTCCTCTTTATTCATATTACTTTTTTGAGGTTTGGCTTTGCGTAGGATGACTGAGCAGTCTTGTCTTATTAATTCTTTGTCTTCGTCACTAAGATTTTGTATGCCATCCTCTATGCAGCAAATAATATTATCCATGGGGATGGAGGTCAGTGAGACCACGAAGCTTAATCCTCTTCCCAAAACAACCATTTCCATTTTGTTTAGCACGCATGTAGATAAGTTTACCACGTTCCTTGCGTTGGTGTCCGGGCCTTTTTTGTTGTTCAGAAGTCGTTTTAATTTGGACAAGTGTCTGTTATGAGCTTCTATTAAACTCATAAACAAACATTTAATATTAAACTCATAAACAAACATTTAATTCTTCTTTTTAATTATTTATTTTATACCTTAACCTTAGATTATAATACCTTAACCCTAAAATAAACTTAATAATCCACTTTTTACCTATTAACTAAACCCTAGAACATTAAATAATGATAAAATAAAAAACCCTAAATTAATAATAAACTATTATAACCTTAAATAAACAAATTAATAAACCCTAGAAATCTTAGCAAATAATTAAATTTATTAAATAATTCTACTTTAAACCTAGCCGACACTGAAAACTTTCCCACACTTCCAGTATTTATACCAGCTCTTCCCTTTTTCTTAACCCAGGCTCATTGTCCCGAAGATGGATCCTGATTTGGATCTGAAACGTCGATAGTCTATTGACAACACTGTGGCTTTTTCGATCAAAACCGAAAATCCCAACCACAAAAATAACATTGTTTAGAGCCTCAAAACAAACCTGGAAGTTTACAACCCAAAATACCATGGAAAACTACCAAGCAGGAGTACTATTGTAAGTGCAAGAGGTGGGTGTCCACTGATATCCACTTGGATGAATGTAGGTCATTCTAAAAGAAATTTTGTTTCATCGTAAACCCTCTTAGTGTCACAAAGATGATGAATTATTTCATCCCATGACATTTTGGGAACTGTTAAACACCCAGTTTCACTATGGAGTTCATGAGAATTTGTTCTTATTTTAGAAATGTTGATTTTCTTCTTTACACTAGTCAAAATATAAAGATACTTTTGATTTTAGAGATTAGGGTTGATCACCTCACCGTAGTATCTTAATTTTCTCTTATCCTCTAATGCTTTATTGCACCATAATTTATCCTTAAATTTAGATGTAATAATATTTTAATGTTATCAATATTCCATAGAATGATCCCTTCCTTTATTCCCTAATGATTTAGCCAAGACTTAGCATCTTTATGCCATCCCTACTTGAGTCATATGTTTTTTTGGTTGGAGTTTGAAGCAATTTTGGGAAGCATTTTTCCTTCCATTTTGCTTAACATGTTCTTGTACATTATGTACCTACTCCTAGCCATTCTCACAATGGGGGAAATGATTGTATCTTTGAGGAGTATAGGATAGGGTGTATTACCTTTAATTTTGAGATTATATGTTGTAAATTCGTTTTGTATCTACTATGTGTTTCTCCATGATTCCCTAGAGATACTGCATCCCTAAACTTCACATCCATATTAGATAACATGAGTGATAAGAGTCTCAAAGAAGATCTTTTTCTTATCCCATATCCAATGGTCCATTTATTTACAATTATTTTCAAGCCCATAATAAGCTTTCCACCCTCCATTTATCCTTTTCTCAATTCTATAATTTTAATTGAGCTTGTGATGAATATTGATGCCAAGATATTTTCATGAAAGAACTTCCTCCATGTTGTTGTTGTCATATATCAAAGTATAACAAGTGATCTTTTTGGATGTAATTATCATAAATTTCATTTTTTAATGTCGGTAGTCACCCATCTTAGAGAAGAAATCCTTGAATATTCTTAGTTGTTTTTCAAGATCAGATGGACTCCTTTCCATAAGAACAATATCATCAACATAAAGAAGAAGGATGATGACTATACTARCAAGAGTTGGGTCGATACAAACTACTTCTTCCAAACAATCTTCTAACTTGTAATTAATGTATATGCTAAAGAGGGTAGGAGACTAGGGACAACCTTGCTTAGCTCCTATATTATATTTCATTTCTTCCGATCAGTCCTTGGTGTTCCTAAACTTGGAAATAACATTCTCATACAACCTTATCATAGCAGCTCTCAACTTGAAAGGAACTTTTAGTGCTTTTAACCTATTCCAAAGGTTCATTGTGGGCATTGTGTCAAAAGATTTTCTAAACTCAACAAAAAAAAAAAAAAAAGATTAATTTTATTATTGTGACACTCATCCACAATGATCCTAAGCATAACAAGGTGGTCCATAGTAGAAGTCTAACTCCTCAAATCATCCTAGCCTTTATCTCATTTTCCATGGCTTTCTAGCCATATGCTAATCTTGTCTTCCAAAATAATTCCAACAATTATAACTACAAGATTTTTGCCATAGAAGATTATTCATAACAATAACAAAATTCCTCATCACCTAATAGAGTACTTTTAAAAAAAATGCCTTCACAAAATCTTTACAAATTTATTTCATCTATGGAAAGTTTGTTTAGGGTAAATCTTTCTTAATTTGCTCCTTCATGAGATTAACTTATACTTAGTATTTGAAGATTGACATAAATCTCTATACCACTATGTAGAAAACCCACATGTTACCCTTCCCTTCATACAGAGTGTAATTCTATAGTATAATAGTTCATCCCTAATCCTAGTTACACCAACAAAATTAGAATTATAAACCACTCTCTATCATATGTGTGGAAAAAGGTGAAAGCCGTGATTTAAATGCACATGTAGAAAACTTGAAGTATTACATGTAAATTGAAATCGTAGATCTAACAACAAAACCCACAAGATAATTGGCATGCCATCAAATGGAGTACATGTCTCAAAGGAAAGAAGCCAATTGTTGTTTAAAAAAGATTCACCCACCAACTACTAGCTCTTTCTCGAGCTCAACCACCCTCATTCTAAGGGCCATAATGTAGCAAGCATAATTCTTAAAAGATCTCTAAAAGTTTATCATGTGTAGAAAATCGAAAAAAGAAAAATAAAATATGACTCACAAAATGTCACAATATAGATCATAAATCACACATATTTGAATGAAGTTAAGTTCAAAAAACTTGTAGATTCTAATGGAAGCATAACATAAAAGTATAAGTTATAGTATACAGTTTCACTATCAAATATCTTTTATTAGTCATTACTGGATTAAACATGGTTTCCTCTCTCACTATCAAACATCTCTTATTAGTCATTACTGGATCAAACATGGTCTCCTCCCTCACTATCAAACATCTCTTATTAATCATTAATGGATTAAACATGGTCTCTTCTCTAATAGGTTAGAGATGATGAAAGATATAATCGTCCTTAATATCTACAACACAAGTACATTGGAGTTTGGATTACTAAAAATTCTGACTAGAAGCTATTAGGGAAAGCCTTTACTCCCATTTTTTACCATAATCATACCAATAATTTCTATATCTCCAATAAAATCATAATGAAAAAATAAAATTTACAAAAATAATAAAATTAAAAAAAAATAAAAATATATAAGGATAGAGTTAAATAATTAAATAAAATGATGTAAAAGTATATCATTGAAAACATAAAATTTACGAAAATAATAAAATTTAAAAAAAGGAATATAATGATAGAGTTAAATAATTTAATAAAATGATGTAAAAGTATACCAAATGTTTAAAAAATTCAAAAAAAATTCAAAAAGAAAAATAAGTGTGTTGGCTTTGAGAGTGAACATACTCCATAGTATAGAGATTATCCACAAGAATGATTAAAAAAAATATGAAAATAAATAAATAGATGATTAAAAAATAATGAAAATAAATAAATGAAAGAAAAAATATATATTTCATGAAATTAAAATTGATATACACGTTGTTAAAAAAAAAAAAATTATTTAATTAAATCATTTAAAAATTTATTTAGTTAAATCATTTATATACATGTTGGTGGAAAAAACAAATATTTAGTCAAATGACCATGACCATTTATAGACATGTTTGGTTCAAAAGGTAAGATACTATGGGAAATTCATTTAATCAAATGACATTTATATACATGTTGGTGGAAAAAAGAAATTTATTTAGTCAAATAACAATTTATTTATAGACATGTTTGGTTCAAAAGGGAACATAGTCGAGGAAATTTATTTAGTCAAATGACTATTTATATACATGTTGGTGGAAAAAAGAAATGTATTTAGTCAAATGACAA
>JASDQU010384372.1:0-11065 GCA_032191745.1 Picea mariana | reverse complement strand
TTCTTCTTCCTTCATTCTAATCTGATGATACCCTGAATGGAGATCCAATTTTTTGAAATAGAATGCTCCATGTAGTTCATCTAACAATTCATCAATGATGCGAATGGGAAAGTTATCTTTAATAGTGATCTTGTTGAGCTCTCTATAATCTGGACACATATGCCATGAGCTATCTTTCTTGAATACCATTACCACTGGTGTAGAGTAATAACTTTGGCTAGGTATAATAATTCCAACCTCTAACATTTCTTCAACCATGCACTCAATTTCACTCTTCTGGGCATAAGGGTATCTGTATGGATTGATGTTAGGAAGAACACTCCCAGGAATTAGGTGAATTTCATGATCATGATTTCGAGTGGGTGGAAGACCTTTAGGAATATCTTCAAATACTTTGGAATTCTTATCAATGATCCCTTGGAGATCTTGAGGAATAGATGGCTTAAATGTTTGAACATCTAATGAGCATAGTTTTGCAATAACACCTTGATGCCCCTTTTTCAATAATTCTATCATGCCATTAGAGCTTATCACCTTACCATGTTTCCCTGTGATACCTCTTAACTCAATTTATTTTCCTTCCAATGAAATTTTCATGAAAAGTTCTTGAAAATTAAAATTCACTGTTCCTAATGATTATAACCATTGGATTATTAGTACAACATCAACACCACCCATGGTTATAGAAATCATTGGACTATTCATTACATATTCCCCCATAGTAAGATTGATCTTATTTCATTTTCATGAGCAATTGATAGTTCCTCTATATGCAATCATTACTTGAAACCCTGGCGTTGGATATACAAAGAAATTGAGAGCTTTGGCTAATTTATAGTGAATGAAATTATGAGTACTGCCAGAATCAATTAGGACTATTACCTTTTTCTTTTTTATGCATCCTTCGATCTTGAGGGTTTGAGGAGTGCTAATTCCAGCCAATGCATTACACGATATCGTGGGAGTCAACTCTTCAGACGAAATTGCTTCTACGTTTTCATCTTGAGATGGTTCTTGTTCTTCTTCTTTTTCCTCTTCACAATCTATGTTGAATAATTTCTTCTCACCACACTTATGTCCCTTACTGTACTTGTTGTCACAATTAAAGAATAAACCTTTTTCTTTCATTTCCTCCAATTGTTGAGGTGTCGACCTTGTAGGTTGAAGTGTTTTAGAAGAAGGAGCATTATTCTCTCTATATATATTAGGATTGGTCCTTCTAGTATCCATAGCCATATTTTTACTTTCAACATTTCTTCCCACCTTAAATGCATTCTCCAATGATTCGGGTTCCCAAAGGCAAACCTCATGTTGAATGTTATCCTTTAAATTTCCTATGAATACATCAATCAAGTGCTCATTTGGAATATTTGGACCTTTATATTCAATCTTTGGAAGTTCTCAATGTGCTCGGTAATTAAACCCTTTTGCTTGAGATTTATCAATTAGCTAAAGAAGGTATTGCTCCTTGTATCCTCATAGTGTGCTATCATTTCTTCCGTAAAAATTGTCCAAGTGACGAGTGATTTGTGAGAAAAAAGCCATCGATACCATAAAAATTGATTGGGTTCTAAATATAAAGAAGCAATTTGTACCTTTTGTGTATGTGGCACATTATGTAGATCAAAGAATTTCTCCATCTGAAGTATCCATGTGATTGGGTCCTTGCCATCAAACTTTTTCATATCGATCTTAGGAACGTGGTTGGTCTTCAACCCAAAGTTGGAGTTTCTCCATTCTTGATTCACCTTCCTTGTGTCCTCATCATGAATTTCATGGGATACATTTTCACTTTCAGGTGTCCTCTCTATTAGGAAATTTTTCAATCCTTCCATGATCTCCCCTTTTAAGCCATCCATCTTAGTATCCAACTTAGCTTCCATTGAATCCATCATATCTTGTAGTTCATCTTTGGTTATTGTATTCTTTTGTAAATCATTTATGTCCCTACACATTTCTTCACCTTCATAAAGAGTCCAAGTAGGATTTTCTGGAGGCTTATTTGGTGTAGAAGTTCCCTTTTTTGGTGGCATGTTGACCAAGTATCACTTTAAACCTTGATTTTGGGGTGGTTCTGCTAGACAATCTTCCTTTTATTGTATCTCCAAAATTTTGTCCCTTCTGAGTATGAAATTTTATTTTTTGTAGGTCTTTGATATTTCTTCTCTTCAATGCCACAGGTCTGATAAAAATTGGATGTGCCAAGTGGAATTTACGGTAAATTCCCCGCAACTTGTTGATGTTTTTCCTTTCCAGGATATCTAACTTGTATAGAGTGACCCACACAAAATAATTGATATAAAATTCTAAAACTCGTACCAGAACTACTACATTCTGTCCACTATCCAATGCAACTAGTCTCACTCAATTTGGATACTCTAGGAAGAATTTATGATTGTTTTACCCAAAACACCTGCTTGAGACTAGTCAATAGGACTAGTCAGATACCCTATCTTACATAGGGTGTATCTACAAATTTAAGATGACCTAGAAGCTGAAATTACTACCACAAATATTTTAATAATTTCGAAGAATATCCTCTGGAGTTCAAGGTCTGAAACGTTACAGAAAACATTTTATAGTGAAAAATATGCAATGACTCAATTCAAGATGATTCCCAAACCCTATCTTACAAAGGTTGTATCTCCAAAAGTATAATGCTTCAGGAGATTGAATTTTAACCCAACATCCCTTGATCTGTCTACTAAATATTCTCCAAGACTTTCCTTCTGAATCATTGTAGAAAAAAAGTTATAGCGAAAATTCCATGGTGTCTCAGATGTAGCAATGAAACCCCAAGACCTTGAGCTCTGATACCATATGTTAAGAACCAAATATCAACATAGCATATAAAAACCTCAGAATAAGTACTCAATTCCTTGAAAAAGAGAGAATTTCAGATAATAAGCCTCTTTGAGGGGGCAACCTCCTTTTACCCCACATAAATGTTCAAGTACAAGATGATTCCAAATGAAAATGTCTCTTTGGTATATATAGGAGACTAGGAGGTATAATTACAACTAATGGAATAAAGCCGACATAAATAAAATAACATTACTAATGTAATATTCCCCAATTAAGAGGTAATTAGACAATATTCGGGCTTAACATGAGTATGGAGGTAGTAGCGTGATGGCAAGGTTTTCACATGACTAGGTAAATGTTATGTGTGTTTTGAAATTTATGTTGAGAAGTTCTCTAGTGAGATGTGTTCTCTATGGGTTTTCACATCACATTTATTGTGCTAGGTTTTCTTGGTTTAAGTTTGAAACCACATTCTTCTATGTGCCTATGTATGTGTTCTTTTCCAGGTTTAAACCCAAGGATAAAACTCCCACTATAATAAAATACTTTGCTCACATATATTGTTATCCCTTTATGTTTTATCAAACCGGGTTTGGGTTCAAACAGATAAAGGTATTGTGTTTTTATTTCCTCTCTTAATATTTAATTCGCATACCATGTGCCCTTCTGAGTTCTTCCAAGTTAGAAAAAATCCCCAGGGCGAGGGATCCATTGTTATGCTTATGTTTAACTAGAACCTTTAGTTTTATCGCTTTCAAATTACATTTAAACAAGGATAAAGGTAACTCTGTGGCCCTTGGCCAGGAGGTTATGAGTATGGAGGAGAGACTCTGAGTGAGTGTTCGTCTTTCCTTGAATCCTTGCATATAGTTTCTTCTTTCCCATAGTGAAGGTCCAGTCCAAATCCTTTTGATTACGAGATTGTAAATGTTCTCCTATGGAGCAGGGTTATGGTGTCCTCTTGTTGTTTCCAGGATGTAACCCTCAACGTTGACGCTGGTTGTAATAAATTTCATTATAGTCTTGTTAGTTTTTCTTGCATAACTACCTTATATTCCAACTTTGTCTATTTTGTACAGAAATGTCAATACATTACTTCTTCCTTACAATACTATCATTTGTTCTTTATAGTTATTCATTGAGTATAAATTTCTCCAACTCAAAATATCGCCAGTGTAAAAAGGTATACCTCGGTCTCTGTTTAAATGTTGTCTCTATAATTTTTTCCCTAGATATTTTTGATTCTTCTAACTTAGGATTTTGTCTACATAACTAGATATAAATTGTATAAGTGTTTCCATAAGACTAGGACTTGAATCGAATACTTTATATTAAAGGGTCTTCTCATTACTTCTTGATGTTCCATACCCGCAACCATTCGGAACATCCTCCTGATGTATGCATGATGAAAGGGTTTTGTAGGGGTTTTGAGCATGTTTATAAATTAAAAAAACTAATTAGGTTTTTACCAAAATAAAGAAATGTACCCAGATCACATCTCTTTGCGTCTTTTTAAATACTTCTCGATTAATAATTTTCTTTCTGCAATTATTTACCTCTATCATAATCATTTATTGTAATATTTCTTCTCTGTAAACACTCATTAGTATTTAAATTCCGAAGGGGAATTTCTCTAGTGTAATAAGAGGAACTAATGATAGTTATGTCTCATTTTCTAACTCTAATTTGGTTCTAAATTTGTTTTAGTAAAAATCCCTCCATCATTTGGCCCCTGGAAATAATTTTGGTAATTACTTCCAAGTAATTCTTTCAATGATTATTCTGTAATATAGATTAGTTTGATGATAATATTTTATTGTTTTAGCCTCTGTAAGATATAAATAAACTTGATGTCGCTACCTATATGCTAATTATTTGTTTGCAAGGTTTCTTCTCTTTGATTACATTCTGTAAATTTCTTTACGACTTCTCTATGTATTTTATATTCTAAAGTTGTTAGAGAACATGTACAAAATTTCCAAAAGTAACAAAACTTTATTAATGTTTTTTTGTTTTCTCTCTTTAAATCATAAGTGAATTTGTGCATAGATATATTTTGATGATGGATCCCTTTTTCTTGCGAGGGAACCCATCAGATAGTTATGAGCCTGCTCCTCCCCCTGATTCACGGATTGATTATTTTGTGAGGGAACATGAAGATAATCTGAAATTCAATCCGGATCCAAGATAAGCTACGCCTTCAACTTATTTTTATTATCTCATTCTTGTAGTTAATTGAAATCTAGTATTGATATTAACACTTTCTCCTTACCCCCTTGCAGGTTGAAAACACCAGTTCAACTTGGCGAAAGAGGCGTCCTACAACCAAAAGGTATTCAGGTTCCATGGCTTCCTTCCACTAGTCCATGTGCTTACCCTCTTCTGTTACAGAAAGTTGAGGTAGACTCTTTAAAAAATAAAAATAAACTAGCTACCAAGTTCTTGGATCTAAGGAAACCCCAAATGTACTATTTTTTGTCAGCGACCTATTGACTGTATAATTGTATTTCTTTCATAATATTCTGAGATACATGGTATCAGATGTCTTTCTATGAATATAGATAAAAGAATGCATTATGGGATTTTTTATTCTTTTCTACCTATACTCAGCATGATAGTAGGAGCTTGGATACAATCTATTTATACTTGTTTCTTTTTTAAGTAATTTGATTGTGTATATTAATTGAACAGTAAGAAATGCAATAATTCTACTATGGCCAAGAGGCACATATACATATATTTATATCTATATGTGTGTGTGTGTGTATGTGTGTGTGTGTGTGTGTGTGTGTGTGTGTGTGTGTGTGTGTGTGTACATTAAACTATAGAAATTCATAGAAAACAACACTAATAGGTATTTATTAATAGTGGCAAGCCATGAATCCATCATGGCTATGCAATCCACTTAACTACATTATAATATATATATATATATAACATCCACCATACAATGTCAACCATATAACACTTAAAATAAAAGTACATAGCTAAGATACATATATGAATAATGATGTTGGGAAACAAATGAACAGCCACAATCACTTGTCCTAATCACCCCCTAGCCTGACCATGACTCCATAAGGGAAAACTGAGTAACACTCCTTGGCCATTGTTCACCTTCAAAAATTCAGAAGATGTTTTTCCTAACACCATATGTGTTCATAACAACAAAACCACTTCTCTTTCCCAACATACTAAGTAGTGTCCTACCTCCCACATATGTTGTATTTATCTCATGCCTAATAGTTTCCATTCCTTTCCCTCCTTGGGAAATTCATAGCTTTCCTTTCCCTCCTTGGGAAATTCATTCCTTTCCTTTCCATTCGTATCCCTCCTTTCCTAGGGGCTACTAGTGACAGAACTCAACTTCTGACACTTGTAAAAGTCATCTCTACGTTAACTCAAACCTGTTCCCCACTCATGGAGTCATAGTCATCTATTTTTAACCTGGTTGTTCCATTTGTCTTCCAGCATTTAATTTATTAAAAATGTTTGTCTCATACATGTGTCCATCAATAGAGGACAGTTGACAAGTCAAATATTTTTCCAACAGTCATAAAAATAATAATTACATACTTCCATAAATATGAATTCGAATTTCCATAAATGGATTTTTTTTTTTAAAACTCAACTTTGGAAATATTTATTTTTTGAATAATTCGAGGATATCACACAACAAGTCATCTTGGAATTTTCACTATAACTTTTTTCCTGCAAAGTTTAAGACTATGTAATTTTCAATATCATGAGGAGGAACAATGCATTACCTGTGATTAAATTTTCATGCTATAGATAATTTCACTTTCTAATATATAACCTATGGAAGTTAGGGTTTTTTGTTAGTCTTGAAATTATCCTCAAACATGTCATCTTGGAATTTTTTCTATAACTATTTTTCAGAGAAGTTTCAGACCATGACATTTTTATCACAGTGAAGAGACACAATGAAGTGCATTTGGAAAACATTTAAGGTATTGGTTCATTATAATTTCTAAGATATATCCAATGTAATTTAGGATTTGTGGCTAGTCTTAAAATTAGTTTAAAACGAGTAATCCCAGAATTTTCAGTATAACATTTTTTTGGAAAGGTTTCAAACTGTGAAATATTCATAATCTTGAGGAAACATAGCTACATATTGGTGGTCAAAATTTTATATTTTGGATTATTTTACTTTCTGAGATATAGGTTGTGTAAATTAGGGTTATTTGACTAGTCCTAAAACTAGTCTTGAATAGGTGTTCTTGGTATAAGTGACATACCTAAATCTTGGTAAGTCCATATTGAGTGCCATTTGTTCCTTTGGAAAGGAAACCAACCATATTATTTCATGTAAATATTTTAGAAACAATTCTGAAACATTGGTCACATGGAATTTTGTACAAGTTCACTCTCTAGAAAGGGCCAAAAATCAGCAAGTTTTGGTAAAACTGCCATAACTCTCACTTGGCACATCAAATTATGTTCATACCTATGGAACTATAGAGAAGAAACATCAAATTTTAGAATCAAGAGTGGATATTCTCTTCGAAGATTCTCCCGAACTTCAGGTCCTGAATAGTCAATGGGAAGTTGTCATGTTTGTCTGCTCCATTATCTAATTAGGGGATAGTTCACTCGCTTGTGAGACTTCCTAAGAATGGTATCAACATGTGGGAGGGTTAATATGTGAGGTTTTTTGTATTAAAATGTGGATTCAAAATGAGTTGAAGCACGCTGAGTACTATCCTGAGCTATTGTGTTCACAATATACAACATGGGAAGGGAAGTGTGCTCAGAATGAAATTGATGGGAATGACTGGAAAAGGAAGTGTTTACTTGCAGAATAGAATGAGAATGGTTTATTATTTTATTTGTATCCATTCATTTCTATGGCCCTCCTTCTAGTGCCATTTATATTGACCGGTTGAAATGACTTGTTCAAGAAGGTAAGGGAAAATGCTTGATGGTGGGTCCCAATTAGACGCACTCTCGTTTGGACTAGAATTTTCAACTAGATTATTGGTCTGGTTACTAATATAACTAACTAACTATCTAAATATGAATCTGAGAACCAAAAGTTCCCAGATGAATTAAAATATAAAATTAAACTAAAATGATACCAATTGAAACTGAGCTAAGATGCAGTTCTACACTAAACTAAACCTATCATGATCAAGAGCTAGCTAATTAAGATTAAACATAGTTAGGGAAAAATATCATCCAAATAAGCAATAGTTCTTACATTCGAGTGATGAATAAAACTGTAATGAAATCACACAATTTAACAAAGAATGCACCCTAGTTTAATAACATTATGACTTTGTTTAATAAAGGAAACAAGTGATAATCCATGCTTGAGAGAAAATTACAAAAGTAGTTCATACAAATAAATTCATAAAACAAAGATGAACAGTAAAGTCATTCAGAAAAATCTCAATCACATACACCGGAATCACCAGTCTCCAAAAAACATGTCTCTTGCTCTTTATTATGTGAAAGTAGTAATACTAAACAAATTAAAAAGCCCAAAACCCCTCTCTCATTTACATTCATCCCTTTTATAGAATACAAAGAGGATATTTTCGTATTTTTATGACTGCCAAACAGTCAAAGGAATGAAGCGACACTTTGTTCTCTTACCTGATTAATATATTACAATCATTACAAGATTGTGATTTTTCTACAAAATTCAGTTACAATGAGATAAGCAAGTGATCCTTGGTGGTTGTAATTTTATGTCTATGAAGTTTTTTCATGTATTGAATTCCTTGAGTATATCATCCACTCAGCATAGATATGTCCTCTTGAGGATTGCTTCGCTGGTGTAAATGGGAATCACAATTTCTATCTTCATTTGTTTCTCAACACATTATACATAATATTTAGTTAGCAAAATTGACCTAGCGGGATGTATTAACCTTGCCTCTATAACTTTCACGCTAATTTCACCGATTAATCCAATGGACTTCATGTTGATATTCCTATTGATTTCCACATCTTCAACCATTTTCTGAGTAGATGAGGCCCTTTTTAAATCTCTCAAGGGGTCAATCTCGAACTAGGCGAGTAATCTATTGGAATACTTCCACAATTCTTTGCTTGATGTACTGACCTGCTCCTGGGTATTCTTAATATCCACGATTATTTCCATCCCTGCATTCAATAGTCAAAGATATTTGATTCTCTTCTTGTATGAATATGCAGGTAGGGTCTCAGGGGAGTTTGGATGAGTATCCTACCATTCTGTGACCCTGCTATAGGCTTCTTGGGCTCTTTGATATTTTTCCTACATATATTTCACTTGCATATTTAATTTCTTGTGATCATATTTGGCCTTCAGTATTTCATTGGGTGCATATCATAATTTATTCTATGAGTCCCAGAGTTAGTCATTCATTTTGATGGTCTCTTCTCTAATTATTTCTATGGCTACCATTTTTGTCTTACTTTCTTCCACAATATTCTTTAGGAATTGATTATCCTATTGTAGTTTCCTCAATTCATCTTCGATTCTTTCAATGTATTTGTTGATATCTAATTGTTCTCATTTGAGTCTATTTACCTCTTTAGCATGTGTGATTATGAGATTGTGTATCTCGTCTTGATGCATCTTCTGATTCATCTCGATCCTTTTCTCAAAATTTGCAATCAATTCATGTTCTCAAACATGGATCTGTCTCTGCATTTCTTCTCTATAAGTATGATTTTTTTCTATGGATTTTTCCCTAAATTCATTGGAGACAGATCTTTTCACTGTGTCTACATAATTTTTTAGCTTTTTTATTCTCATTTTAGCCACATCTAGTGTGTCGGCCATTTCATAAACGGACATAGAGTTAGCACCAACAAAATCGTTCAGGATCGACACTCCTTAGATAGAATTATATTTTGGGTTTGGGATTTCTTTCCATTTGATGTTCTTCTCAGTTGAATCTATGCTTACCCCTCCTCTTTTCCTTTTGGTATTTATTTTCTCAATGGCTTTAGTCTTATGACTATAGTAATATTCTCCAAACACTACAACTACAGATTCAACACCTAATCTAGATGATGTAAGTGAGAAAATTCCTGGTATGGATGTTAAGGGTGTGGATTCTTCCAAGTTAATTGTAACCATACTGATTTCATGGTTTATTGTTACATTTTCATTGATTCTTTCATTTTCTTCCCCAGGCGATTTAGCAATTTTTTTGTTTTCTTCCCTGTATCTCTCGGACAGATCTTGGTTTTCTCTCTTCTTTGAAAACATTGGTTGAGCTTCAGCCTTCTTCTATTGTTGGTACCTCTCTTCAGCTTCATCTTCCTTCTTAGAAAATTCTGCATCTTTTTATTTCCTAACCAGTTCCAAGGCTTCATGTTTCACCTTATCTTTCTGAAGTAATGTTTTAAATTTTTTTATTCTCAAAACTATGTTTTCATCTTCATCTTTGTTGAATTGTTCCCTAACCAAGTCAGTAGGGATCCTTTTCAAAAATTCTTCGAAATGTGCAGATCCTTTGTAAATATCCTCAACATATCTAGCCTGATGAGGTGTGTGCAATGTCAATTTTATATCTTTCAAGTGATCGTACACTACATTTTGAGGGTCGTGTCCCTTATTTTATTCAATGCATAGACATATTTCTTGAAAGTTTGTTTCTTCCTTTTCTGCCTATTTTTTTCTTAGGAGAGATTATTGTCCCATGTGAATAGGGAAAATATTCCAATACCTCTTATTATTCTCTGACAGATATGTTGTAACCCCTTTGTATTCTCTTTGATATGCCACTTCATGGGCCAACAATTTATCAATTACATACTTTGGAAGCAGATGAGGTGGTATTGTAGCTCCATAAATTCTAACATATGTATAGTATTTGATCATGTACCAGTCTCCTATCCCTTTTAAAGATTTAATGGCACCAGGAGATATTCGGTGAGGGTGAACCCCAAAAATTATTTTGTGTAAGGGGGATGTAAAATAATCATAGATATCATAAATATGGTTCTTGTAGTTCACTTCCCATAAATGAGATCAATATTCATGAATTAGGGTTTTGCTCGAATGATGCAGGAGCATCTACACATCCTCAAGCGAGCCAACGCGCACGGAGAGAGAACACGCAGCTGGACAGTGCCAGCGCGCACATTTTTGAAATGCTTGGAAATTGGTGCACCGTCGTTTGGACGAGGCATTCAAAACCAAGCGCAGTTGTATTGTATTAGTAGATAGGGAGGCATTTAATCGATTTTAATGCTGGTAGATAGAATTTTGCTGTAGATTAGACAGTTAGCTGTA
>JASDQU010384370.1:0-11065 GCA_032191745.1 Picea mariana | reverse complement strand
CTTCTATTAGGTCTTCTTACATCCGCCTTATTCTATTTTATTGAAAGGTCTTATTAATATTGACCTTTATTACATCCGAATACATTGATCTACCTATGTGCGGGTTAGGACCTTAACAGAAGTCGGCCCCAAACATGCACCCAAATTAGTATAAATACTAATATGGGCTGATTCATTTGTACAGTTAGGAAGTTCTCCTTCTGCAATGCGCACTAGGCTGTTGCAACTACAATTTTTCTATTTTTGGTTTCTGGTTCTCTCGGAGAGTGCGCCCCACTTGGGGAAGGATATTCTTAGTGGTTCTTGGTGATCTCTCTTGTGCGCTACCTCTGGAGGACTTGCACTAAGGTTGTGTGATATTTCCTAGTTGCTTCGTGCCAGTTGCAGTTGTTGTTACTAGTTGCCAGTTGTGTCATTTATGTGGTGCACTATCTTGCTGTAGTGATGCACCTATCATGCACTAGTTCTGTGGTGTTGCTCAGTTGTCAACCCTCGCTATGGTTTGAAAAGAAGAAGATAAGTATTTGTTATCAGGGTTTCTTCATTGTTGGTTTGCTCTTGTGAATAGAGCTTGTTCATGATTGTATTGGAATATTGGAAAGATTCTCTCTAAGAAAAGTTGGTTTGGATTTTCCCCCATTTGGGGTTTTCCCAAAATAAATCTTTGTGTCCTCTTGTGCTTGTTTATCTGTTCCTTATATATATGATTGAATGTTAAAAGAAGATAAAAATTCTAGGTAAATCTAATGTTAACAAAACTAATGAAAAATATAACATGGTATTAGAGCAGGTTTCCTTCATAACAGTCTAATTGCTGGAAGGAAGATCGTGAGATTTGCCACATTACTGAGATCTGCAGCTACACATGAGATTTATAAATTTTTCTTATTGATGTAACATCTCATATTAGAAGACAAATTTGGATGGTGTACTTGTATATAAGATGAGGGTGTTTGCAGGAGACGTACACTTGGAAAAAAAGAGGACATTTATCCAAGCAATGACAGTAGATCCAAAGGGATCTTAGATCTAGTGTACTCAGAGGAATCCCAAGAGTTGGAGGTAGCAGTGACGATGTCTCCTACAATATAGAACAACTTAAATGTGACAGTAGTAGCTAGACTTCAGGTTTGCATATCAAGTTTGAGATTTTATGTTGTTGCAGCCTAAGTAAGTGTTGTAACTAGAATAACAATATTCAGAGTTCTATTACTACTATTACTATCAAATGTTTAGTAACACTTAAATATTGTTGGTATGATGATCATTAAGTAAAATCTCATTGTTCAGTATTAATGATGCACTTGTTTACAAGATAAATTTATCTCCTCTAGGAGATGTTGTTCTTGTTTCTTGTTCTAGGCATGATATCATGGAGGAATGATTGGTCACAACACTGGAAGAGTGTTGAATAATGTTGTTCTTATTGTATTTTTTTTTGGCTCTTATTCCAGGAAGGTCACAAGTAATAGCTCTAAGAAGGATCTATTGTGACGATTGTTCTCGTTCTTATTTTTATTATTATTATAAGAGTATTATTCTTATCTATTGTTTTCCCTTGTTGTTTCTCTTATTTTGGGTAGGCAATAGGTGATAACTCTAAGAGGGAGATATAGTGACGGTTGCAAGAGGAAACATATTAGATGGTCTCTAGTTTGATACATGGAGCATACTATCCAGATAAGAAGTTGTATACATGATTGCATACATCCATGTACCAAAGAAGAAGAGGATGAAGTTAAAACCTTTTTGCAAGAGGGGTACTTTTGTGGGATACAGAGTATCTCATATGGAGATTGATTATAAGGAGCAAAAGGATTTGAAGATGACCGTACATATCCCTCTAGTTAATTTGATCACTCTTCAGATCATTAGGAAGATTTAGTAGAGCCAAAAGGGCCTACCCAGAATCGTTGCAGTGACAAGGAAGAGACCACCATGTTTCGGTGATACTTCGCAGAATGCAAAGGGGATACAAATATATGGCATCGATGAGCCATATCATGAGGAGGAGTAGATGGCTCCACCAGTGGTGAGGAAGGTGACCCCACCAAGTACCAAGCTCAAAAGAAGTTAGAGTTCAGAGGGAGTCAACCCCCAGGATCCAGTAGGGAGGAGTAGCCTCTCCATGAAAATTCACAGGAGATCATACTTCAGAGGAGGTCAACACATGCAGAGGGAGAATATGGCACCAAATTTTATATAGACTCAAAGGAAGTCAATATTCATAGGAAGCATGCAAACTCAAATTGATCCTGATCTGAGAGAGATTCAGTGGCTTAGATACTTTCATTTAGAAAATATTCATCCTCGTATTTAGATGGGAGAGAGAGATGTCTTCCAGGACTGACAGACAAGTGCCATGAGTTGAGGAGTCTAGATTGAAGCTTCAGAGGCTTCGAGGAGATATGAGTCCTCCTGGGAGGATTCCCTTGTTTGAATGAGAGAGGAGGAAGCTAGTCAGAAGAAATTGTATATGGAATTTTTCCTTGGTTCCAGGACCAGAAGGAAAGTCAGTGGTGACTTTCAAGTTGATATACAAGATAAATCATGTTGCGGATGGCAGCATAGAGATGTACAAATCTTGATTTGTGGTCAGAGTATTCTCCCAACAAGAGGGAGAATATTATGACTAGACACTTGCTCTAGTAGCCAAAAGAAGTGTACATAGAGCAACCACAAGATACATGAGAAGGAGTCTCATGTCTACATATTGAAGAAGGATTTGTATGGGCTTAAGCAGGCACCCATAGCAGGACATGCCATACAATTATTTTGATGAGCTTGGGGATGGTTTCCCATTCATATTGGATAAGATTTTTCTTACAGGGGATGAGAAGCTCACAGTTGGGTGCAAGAGGAAACTCATTGTAGAGTTTGAAATGAAGGATCTAGATTTGATGGGATTGGAGGTGTGGCAGAGACCAGATGAGATTTTCCTTAGCCAAGGAAAATATATAGTTGAGATCCTGTAGAGATTTAGGATGGTGGAATGCAATTCCATGGCCACATTGATGGTGAAAAATATGAAGCTATTGAGTGGTTAATCTTCAGATTTGGTGGATTTCACGATGTACATATAGTTGATCAGATCCTTGATGTACATGGTTAACAACAGGATGAACATACATTTTCAGTGAGCACCTTGAATCAGTACATGGTTAAGCCTAGACATGTACATTGGATAGCTGGAAAACATGTGTTGAGGCACCTACATGGTACAATCTAATATGGATTGAGATATGTCTCGGATGGAGACATGAAGCTGCAGGGTTATACATACTCTGACTGGGAAGGGAGTGCAATGGACCAAAAAATCACATCAAAATGTTGCTTTAGACATCAATGGCACTTAGTACATCAGAGGGAGAGTATATAGTAGCCAGTGTTGCAAGTCATGAAGCAATGTGACTTTAGAAGTTGCTTGTAGGGTTATTTGATCTAAAGTCGGAGCCAAATTTGATATATTGTGATAATCAAATTTGTGTGAAGCATATAGAGATAAAATACCATTACATCTGAGACATGGTGCAGAGAGGAGATATAAATCTCTAGTACATATCCATAGATGAGTAGATAATGGACATTCTCACCAAGCCTATGTCTAGAGTGAAGTATGAGTACTTCAGAGACAAGCTTGGCGTGATGCAGAATGTCCACCCTCATTGAGAGGGAGGTGTGTTGTTTCTTCTCTTGTCAGATAACCCCTATGGTCAAGGGTTCCCTAGATCAGTCATGTGAGGTGATTGAGGGGGTAATGCACTATCGAATCTGATGAGAGAAGAAACATCACATGCATAGTCGTGAGGACTATGGGAGTAGCTTTGTGCTACTAGATGAGACTGTAACTATGGATGATGGAATTGTAGTAGTTGTGTGCTACTAGATGATTGTTGCATAGTTATAAAGACATTGACTATGACTATGGATGATGGGATGGTAGTAGTTGTGTGCTACTAGTTGATTGTTGCATAGTCATAGGGATTGCATACTATGATTATGGTTGATGGCATGGTATTATTTGTATGCTACTAGTTGATTGTTGCATAATCATAGAGACTATTGGAATGCATGGTGGTAACCTGTGTAGCTACCAATTGATTGTAGGATATGACTATGGTTGATGGCATGGTAGTAGTTGCGTGCTACTAGTTGATTGTTGCATGGTCACATAGATCATAACTATGGATGATGGCATGGTAGTAGCTTAGTGCTACTAGTTTATTGCTGCATAGTTATGTAGAATATTGGACAACATGGTAGTAGTATTACAACTACTAGTGGATTGCAGATCATGATTATGGTTGATGACATGGTAGTATCTTAGTGCTACTAGTTGATTGTTGCGTAGTCATGAGAGACTATTGGATAACATGGTAGTAGCTTAGTGCTAATAGTTGATTGCTATGTAGTCATGACATCATGGTGGTAGCTTTGTGCTGCTAGTTGATTGTTGGAGAGAAAGGTAGTAGCTTAGAGCTACTAGTTGATTGCAACATAGTCATATAGACTATGGAATAAGATGGAGATACTAATGGCATGGTAGTAGTTGTGTGCTACTAGTTGATTGCAAAGTAGTCAGTGGACTACTAGATGAAGACATTATGGAATAATGCCTCCCTAGCTAAGAGGGGGTGTTGATGTTTTGGTAGTTATGGGAGGTATTCCCTCCTGGAAATTTTTTCTTAGAGAAGAATAATATTCGAAGAAGTCAAAGGAAGATCATTGAACAGTTGAAGAACACATCATAAAAAAATAAAGTAAAATAGAAGACCACAGAAGAGAAGTCGGCCCACAAGAAATAATAATAAAGTGGAAATATAATTTCTAGGAAGAGAAGTCAGCCCACAGAAATAATAAAGACCCAAAATAAGAAGTCGGCCCCAAATAGGCACCCATATTAGTATAAATACTAATATGGGTCAATTCATTTGTACAGTTAGGAAGTTATCCTTCTGCAGTGCACACTAGGCAGTTGCAATTGCAGTTTCTCTATTTAGATGGTTTCAGGTTCTCTTGGAGGGTGTGCCCCACTTGGGGAAGGATATTCTTGGTGGTTCTTGGTGATATCTCTTGTGCGCTGTCTCTAGAGGAGTTGTACCAAGTTTGTGTGGTGCTGCCTAGTTAATTCATGCCAGTTGCATTTGCAGTCACAGTTGCAGTTGAAATTGTTGTTATAGTTGTTGTTACCAGTTTTTGTTATAGCAATATTTGCCTCACCATTGCTATCTTGCACAGAGGACCTTTTTTCATTTCCCTATGCAGACTTATGATCCCTTTTTGATGAATCCAGAGCTAAAAACATACATTTTTCCACATATATTCTCCCTATCATTTATACAAGATGTGTATATGCTTGTTGCTCCACTACAACTCGTGTATATCGGGATTTGTGCTGTAAAATACAAAATGAGGTTGGGTTTCCATGTCACAACATAAGATATCTGATCCTTGGCCTTCCATATACTGGAAACATTCTGACTCGGCCCTTCAGTTGCATTCTAAAAGCTATAAGAGCACAATTTCGAGCTATGGAAAATGAGAGAAAGCATTCAACTTTGAGAGAAAAGTTACTGTAGAGAAATTACTTCATATTGAGTCTGCATGCTTCTGTCCCTCAAGTATGAACACAGTGTTCATCCCCCAAGCTCTTTCCCTATTTTTGAGAGGACATCATTTCCTCTTTCCTATGAGCTTCCCTTTGGTGGAGGATTGAAGTGGTGGGGACCTAGTTGGAAGGAAATTGGTTTCTTGGTTTCAAACCATGCCGACACGGAAGTCTGTATCGTTGTCACTTTTGTTGATCAATTATTAATAGAAACACTCATTCCTGTCCTATTGATATCTTGCAAATGTATGATTATTATCCATGGGCATGTTTGTAATGTTTATTAATGGATTATGCTATCTGATGTGCTGACCCCTTTTATATTATCACTGTATACTTGATCTGCTTGTTTGTTGAGAACTTCTTGCAGGTTTAAATCTTTGGGTCAAAGTGCTCAACTGTGGAACATCATCAAATGTTGGATCGAGGTAGGCCTCTTTCTTATATTTCACATTAGTTTATATAGAATATGTTGGAATTGAGTTGATTTCTGCAATCATACCTGTTTGTTGTGGTTTACCCTTGGCCATAGAGAGTTTTTCCCTTATAACAGAAATGGCGACTCCACTAGGGAGAGATCATCCTTCTAAGGGTTGAAGTACCTTTTCTTCTTACATTTCTCTTTTTCCTTTGTATTTCTTGTCATATCACTGCTTGACAGATTCTGTTGACTCTGAGTCTGAGTTTTTAGCCTTTTGCCCTTGCCTGGCCTTGTTTTAAAGCATATACGCCCCTTTTTCCTTGACAGTCATGTATACATGCTTGTTGTCTCACTGCAAGAAGCGTATATATGCTTTGTTCTCCTAAACAGTCGCATATACCACTTCCCCTTGCTTTTTTTTCTTGGTTTAGTGATTGCTGGGTGGTATTTGAAGATTGTCGAGCCTTCTCAGGTCTCTATAGTGCTTGTTGAGATTATCTGGGGATGACAGGAAACCTGTTTGGAGTTGAATTTTTAGGCAGAGTCTTTCTCTTTGTTTTCCATTTTTGATTTGTCCTTGTTATCTGGGTTGTTTTCTTGGCTGCTTGGTATTATGCTTGAGTTATTGCTTTTATACACAGTAGAATTTATATATCATGTCACTCATCAGTCCATGCATTTTCTTTTTAGTATATTGAAAATACAAAAAAATTGGCATTTTGCATTGGTTGGCATTTCCGTCTTGGAATATTTATCATTAGCTTAGCACATCTAGTGAAAGATTGCATTTTTACTTCTGAATTGTAGAGTTGAAATTGAAGACTGCATTGTTCTTTTTAGCATATCATTCATTGAAAATTTAAAGACAAACTTTGCATTATATTCATATCCATTTTCTTGCAAAGTCATAACATCATGAGTTTTGCTTCCATACCTTTTTGAGTAACCATGGCCAACAAAATTTACGCTTTAAACTAAAATTGATTAGTCACGATTTTGTTTTTTAGGGTGCACAAACTAGCCTAGGATTTAGTGCCTTGGAATAGGATCTTGTGAGTAAACTTCTCCAAGGCAGTTAAATCAACATATGTCTGAGACATGGAGTTGAGAAGTCCATTGTATAATTGGTAATATTAGGAGGCCTCGCTCACACCGGAGTTAATCATGAGGTCACACAAAGTTAGTTGAAGGGATAACCCCTGGATACTCACCTAGCATCAGAGATATTTTTGTGGATTTATTCATATTTGGGCATCTTTCTAGTACCCATACCTCTGTGAGAGGCGGTGATTTCAAGGTTTGAGGCTTTGCTACCCTGCCCATATGGTGATCCAGACTTACGACTGCTCACTTGAGCATCGGTTTTACAGTGGTTTATTAGTTGCTTGACTTAGGTATCTCAAAGGTTAATTGCAAGGGTTATTCTACTTGTATCCTGAATCAGATAGGGGTCGAACAACACACAACCTTTATGGAGGATTACCTCTCTAGGGGGATTTGACCGACTGTTTGTTAAGCCTACGAGGGCCCTTATAACTGATTATGTTATCTCCAAACTTTAGCAAGGAGTCTTAGGTCCCTCTTGGATGAGACATACCTTCTTTAGCGAGAGAGGCCATGCAACCAATTTAGCCCGTTTGCATGCATATTGGCTGTTTGACTTTTTGGTATGCTCTTTGACTACTAGCTGACCTTAGGCATCTATTTTGGTTTTCATCATTATGGAAAGTGGAGTTTCTTTTTCTCCCTCATTCACTGCTACCCACTCCATGATACTTGCTAATTTCATGGGGATGGACCCTTCTGTTTTTTACAATGGTATGCAGAACTAAAACGCTCAGTTTTCACATTGGGTCTCTATACATTTTTCTGTTGATATGCCTCCCCCCGTGCAACCCTCTCCCTGGACCACATATATGAACCCTAGCATTGGACCTAGGGGCACCATGGCTTCAATGCCTACTGCTCCGTTTGATATGAGTCGTGTCCCCATGGGAGGGTGGAACCTTCCCCCCTATGGATCCAATACTAGCTATGCTCTTTCAGGAGCCAGTACTCAGATGGGTGCTTATCCCACTTATTACACCCCACCCATGTATCTTTCATCCGCCATGTCAGTTCCTTCGAACAATTTTTCCATGACAGGCCCTCAATTACCACCAAGTCTTTCATATGGAGAGAACAAGTTTTACGGTTCGAGCTACCCTCTTTATGGGACCCCTTCACAAGGGGGCAACATATATCCTCACTCAAATAACCCTTATCCTACCTCAGTATCTTCATAGACTTTAGTGACGATGCCCGTCCAAACCTCTTCAGACCATTTTGGCGTCAACCAACACCTTTCTGGGCTAGGGAAAGAGGTATTCCAAGATCCTGCCTGCCTTGCAATTTTTCAAAATCATCTTTCCTCGAACCATAGAATCAAATGGCACCATCTATCGCTAGCCTAGTCACTGTCAGTTATATTGGTGCTCCATCTCCAACCTCTGCCAATCATGTCAGAGATGGGTTGACTTCTTCTACAAACCACATTGACAGCTTGCCCCCAACCTCTACCAATTATGTTGGGGGCACTGTTAGTTTTCCCCAAATCATAGCCATGTTACGTCTCCCACTTCTATTAATCAAACATGAGACGAGTCTCTTTCCCCTGCTAGTTACATCAAGAAGCCTAGACGCCTTAGATGTAAGCCTAAATTCTTTTGCAGGACTTGTGAAGGAAGTCACCTTACTCGTTTGTGTCCGATTACTGCTAAGATACCAGAAGCGTGGGGCTCACCCAAGAGCCCTTCAGATTCTGAGGTGTCTGTAGTTTCTCTTCACACCACTTCTCCCTTGATCATCTCGGTGGTTCCACCGACACAATATTCTCCCGACCTCACCCCCTTTGTTAAGGGTGAAGTGTCTCTTGCCCCTGTTACTATGCATCCTCTTCAGCCTATAATTGAAGAAGTGGCCACACCAGTTCAATCTCTGGTCAACCATACTCTCCCTAAAGAGAATTACGCACCTTTCAGTCATGTCATTAATATTCCAAATCCTCCCCCTTCTAAACGAGAGAGATTTATTCTTCCCCCGAATGCTATCCCTCCAAGTCTTGACAAGGTTCCTTTCGATTAGGATGACCTGATGGGACATCCTATTCCCCCACCTATGTCTTTTCCATTAACATACATTATTCGAACCATCATGGAGACTGTATCCTCCATTAGCACCTTCTCCTCTTTGACTTGGAAAGACTTGGGTTTTCCCAAGCTCTTGTTAGCTATCCGCAAGGTACTAACTTTCCACAGAAGGTCTGCACGGGAGCCTTGGCCTCCCTC
Organism: Picea mariana; assembly: GCA_032191745.1. NCBI lineage: Eukaryota > Viridiplantae > Streptophyta > Pinopsida > Pinales > Pinaceae > Picea > Picea mariana. Next base: position 1,710 of record JASDQU010384370.1, on the reverse strand, counting down.
GTGGCTTGCTGCCTAGAATCTCCAAACGAGTCTTAGTTAAGATCTTTTCCGACTTGTAAAAAAACCAAAAATATTTTCGAGTGATTTGTCCCTTTCACACTCGTTAAACTGGATTTGAAAGGTCATGAGTCTTAGTTAAGCTCTTTTCTGACTCGTTATCAAAATTGGAAAAGATTGTCGAGTGAACTTGTCTTTTTCACACTCGTAAATTGGATTTGAAAAGACGTCTATTTGGGACAAGTTTACCCCTTTTTCACAACAAATAGACTAAAAGACATAAAAAAGGATATTTTTTGGCGTTAAGTTGTGATTGCATCTCATTCCCTCACTTGCAATTTTGAGCCTTTAGCCAGTTCTCGCTTTGCATTATAAACCGTTGCCTAAGCAGTTTTTCATCCTCAACCAAGTAGAGCCTTGTTTATATCCTTCTCAATTTGAAACTCTAGAGGAAACATCACCCCCAGTGTCCATCTCTCGCATGCATTTCCTTGCATTAAGCATAGGTACGTTCCACTGCTTGAACTAGTTTTGCTTACTTGCAACACTCGTTTTCTTCTCTGTATCATAGCATTCATTTGTTATGAAAAAACAAAAAAATATAGGCGGGAAGGGAGTACTATATTGTAATTGGCAACAGTCGTGTTGCCTTTGAATAGAGAACAAAGTTATTGAGTTCTGGTGTCATCATAATTTTGGGTTTACCATGGCCTTAGGAAGATGATCTCGCTATAGATATTTCTCTACTGACTGGTTACTCTTCCAGTCCCTATAGAGAACGTTATTGACGCCTCCTTCATATAATTGTCACATCATTGAGTCCATGCTGCCAAATTTCACCATATCTCATGCTCTTGTTCAAAGGAAGTCTATCAACTTGCATCGACCACTCCTTAGAAATCTTGACTTCTCATGTCGGCCATACCCTCAATTTGTCTTAGAATCACATGATACCATGGTCTTATTATGCACCCTGACCCTACTTTCATCAATGGTAGGTCACCTTGAACCCAACAATCGACACTTCATCATTGGTAATTGATTGGGTGGTTTCCCTTGTGTTCGATGGCAAGATATATATTCACACTTTGGGATTCATGCAGTGTCTTGGTTTCCATTAGCCTTATTGGTGGTTTCCTTGCCTTTGTTAGCAGTTTTCATCATTGGCTGCTACTCAGAGGGTCTTTTTCGTATACCACTTGCACTTGGTAGATGCGAAATATGCACAGGGTCGTTGGTTCGTGAACATGTTCTTCATACGATCTCCACCAAATAATGAATCTCCTACTTTGTTCCTCATGCTGACTGATGAGAGATACCTTAATGCTATCCTTTCAGCGGGTCTCTTTCCATCGATTTCAACTCATTTATTTTGGATATGGGACCTAGAGTTTCGTGAGTGCCTTGAGGCTTGCAGTCATTAGTGGCACGCTCTCTCGCCATTGCCAGATGGGAATACATCAATGTCTCCTAATCAATGGATTTCTCAAGTGTTTGACACCAACTCCTTTATTCTCACTTGTAGAAATGTACTCAATGCCTTGATACCTACTTTCATTATTGGTAGGTTGTCTCGCGTTTGTTAATGGTATACCTCAATGACCAGTAATCAAACAATGTCTCATCGTGTTCGACCTCAACTCCTTTATTCACATGGTGTAGACCTGCACCTTTGGCGGATAGTGTAGAAGACTTGAAGACATCACTATGTGG
>JASDQU010384368.1:0-11065 GCA_032191745.1 Picea mariana | reverse complement strand
TAACTCATCAATATGTACCAACAACATCAACTATACACCTCATGTATGTGCCAACTCATCAACTACTTGTCTCAACCATGTACCCAACTTGTACCTCAAACAAAAGCCCTCATCAATTTCATCATCCAAATATAATTTATAACTCTATAATAGACCCGGTGTATATGATCACATAACTACAAACCTTCCTTAAATTTAAACAACAAGAGACTAGCATTTACAACAAACTTTTCTTTAGTCTCACATGACTAGTTTTGGATTAGTCAACAACCCTAACTTGAAATAATCATAACTTTGTACCTGTAATGAATAAAGATATGAAACTGATACACAATGTTATTCAGTGTGTTTTATGCAATTCCTCCAGGTTTGACTACTTGGAACCTCTAAGAAAAGTAGTTATAGAAAAAATGACATACCTTGCTGAATTCTGGTTTATTCTAGAGATCGACCTTGTAGAGCGTGCCCCACACAAAATATTTTTTGAATTGATCTGAAATTGTTACACAACATACTAAAGAATGTATTATAACCAACACATTTGGTCTTACTAAATTTTGATCTGTTATGAAGAAGTTATGACGTTTTTACCCGAAACACCTGTTTTTGACTAGTTTCAGGACTAGCCACAAACCCTATTTTCCACAGAGTGTAACTCCAAAAATACAACGACCCACAAGATGAATTTTTTATCACATATACTTGGATATGTTTACTCAATGGCCTAGAAATTTCATGGTCTGAATCATTCTATAAAAAAGATTATTGCAATCAACGGTAGATAGTGAACAGGCAATAAAAGGCCTCGCACCCTCCCTCCTAGGACTTCTTGGCCACTGATGCACAAGAGTGATCCAAGGGGTTGATAATAGGATAGAGGAAGAATACTCTCAACCTAATAAATTCCTGGGCTATCAGAGCTTTCTTGGGTACTATTTTTTGATCCCTAGAATTGGACTTGGAGTTTTCTTGCATCAAACTCTATGGGCCTTACTTAGATAGAAAGAATTTTTGGGAATCTACACTCCACAACCCTCTTCTGAAGGAAGGGTTTGATCTAATTTGTGGAGACCTCGAATTCACACTAGGAGCCAACGAAATTTGGGGTCTGATAGCATAGATGAATCCTTTAGTGGATTTTTTCTCACAAACCTAGAGGAAGCTGGTATGCTAGATATTCAACCAAAATACCTCTCACCTACTTGAAGGGATATGAGAATAGGGGAGGCTAGTGTAGACAAACAACTAGACCATTTTTTCATCTTGGAAAATATGTTGGAATATAGTCTAAGGTTTTGTCAGTGGGTCTCTTCGGGTGGTGACTTGGACCACTGCCCCATATTGATGGAGCTTTCTCCCTCCATGGAAAAACCACCCATTTATTTCAAATTAAACATGGCATGGATGGTGGACCCCACTTTCATTGAAGAAATCAAGGCCTTCTAGAGTCCTTTTGATTTCACCTCTCTAGAATCCCCCCCCCTCCAATTCCAGGAAAATATTAAGAGAGAAAATACCACTTCAATTTCCTGGTCATAGGAGAAATGGCAGAGAGATAACAAGTCCTTGGTGGAAATTAAACAAAGATACATCAATATATTGAAGGGGAGGGGCAAGGCATTTTTTTGGAACAGTAGAAGGATTCACTCAAATCCTTGGAAGAGAGAAGAAGGAAAATATTTTTGGAAATGGAACAAGAGTGGAGATTAAAAAGTAGAGAAATTTGGCTACGAGCTAGTGATGAAAACACCAAAATTTTCCATCATTTTGCAAACAAGAAGAAATTGATAAATACAATATAGGAAATTGATAGAGCAAACGAAACAAAATCCACATCCTTTTCTGATCTAGTCGAGGAAGGGACTTCACACTTCATGTATCTATTCAAGGAAAACTTTTGAGCAACCATTGATACCTTACTCAAGGTGGCTTCCCACTTCCCTAGCTTCATTGACCAAGAGGGAAACAACCAACTAATGGAATAAATCACAATTGAATAACTTCAAAGGGTATTGCATAGTTTCTAGAAAGAAAAAAGCCCTGGTTTGGATGGCCTCCCTGTGAAATTTCATATTGGCTATTTTGACTTCCTAGGAAGTGACATGTTAAAGGTAGTGGATTATTCAAGATCCATTGGGAAAACTTCGACGACCTTCAACACTACTTTCATAGTTCTTGTAATACCCCAAGATTGAACCCCATATTGTATATGTACATATGTTTTTTAGGTTGGTAATCCAGGATTTTTATGGACCAAAGTGCCTGTGTATATATGTTTTAGGTTGGAGTGCCTGTGTGGTATGGGCCATAGATCCTAGATGCTAAAAGGCAAGTGAGACTATCATTGTAAATTGTAATCACACTCATATATATTAATAAAATACATCACTGATGCAGACCAAGTTAGACAAAAGAGTATGGGGGGATAGGACTCCATGAGAGGGAAATGGGGTTAAGGGCTTTAGAAAAGGGGCTAAGTCAAGGGGGCTTAAGTCAAGGGAATATTATAATATATTCCTAAATTCATAATTCTTATGATATAATGTTATCCTAAGTTCTTAAATGAGGGGAACAAATTTCCAAGTGGAGGAAATGGCAGTTCCTTGAGTGCCAAGTGTCAAAATAGACACATGCATATTTAAAGGTGGAATTTAGTGTAATTCTCCCATTCTTTCCATCATTCTTACCATTTCTTGGAGAGTGTGAGCTATGGAGTTGGTTTTACCTTGTAAATCCTTAGTGGTTTGGGTTGAAGAAGTAGGTTATCAGGCTTATGGAGCATTCTCTTGGGCGAGAGAATGGTTGGGAATAGGTTTCCTCGTGTGCTATCCTAGTGGGTTCCATAACTCTTTTGAAAGCATCATTGTGTTCCAAGTTCCATAGCCCTCTGAGACTTCCTAGTTGACCTATTGCTTAAGCCCTAGAAGGGAAGTGGGACAACTGAAGGATTGTGGATCAGTGAAGGGGTACACTTCCTTGGGTAGGACAAGTTGTGGGGAATGAGAGGTTGTGAGATGGAACTACTGCTAGAGTTGATGTCATTGGCCTTGTCTTGTTTTGTTGAGTGTTGTATGACCTTAATGGGACTAGTGAGAGAACCTTTTCCTTGGTGGAGTCATATATAGCCCCAACTCGGGGGTGAGTTGGTGACCCGTTGTTGAGAGTGAATGAAAAACTGAGTCTACGACTAAGAGGAACATCTGAGGTATGCAACCAGTTGGTGTTTTCAATAAAATATAAGTGTTCTTTTATGTGCATTATTCTGCTGAGTAATGCATGTGCTTATGTATAATTTTTTTATGCTATAATTGTATATAATTATGCATGGATTATATGTCATAGGAATACATAATTGTGTTTATATTCATGGCATATTAATTAATTAATGGTATCAGAGAACTAATGGGATGAATTGGAGAAAATTTGAAAATTCAATTTTGTGATAGAAGTCGGGGTTTTAGTGACGGTGCCAAGGTGGGGTCCTGGGTACATTACAATGCTCATCCCCAAATATGACAATCTATCTACCTATGATAAATTCAATCCCATCTCACTTTGCAACAACATTAATAAATTTATTTTGAAAATAATAGCTTGTCACCTAAAGGATATTTTAATAGAACATATCTCTCTTGAACAATTTGGATTCCTCTAAAGGAGGAAAATTCATGAAGCAATTGCACTCGACCAAGAAGGATTACACTCCATTCATACACGCAATTAGAAGGTCCTCACCTACAAGGTTGATCTATCCAAGGCTTTCGATAGAGTTAGTTGGTTGTATCTTAGATTTCTCCCTATTCATCTAGGCTTATGCCACTCTTTCATTACATGGATAATGAATTGCATTAATACATACTCCTTCTCCTTACTTATAAATGGATCAACCACTTCTTTCTTCAAATAAAAAAGAGGCCTTAGACATGGGTGTCCTCTCTCACCCCTTATTTTTCTACTTGTAGTAGAAGGCCTAAGTAGGTTGATTATGGATGCAATAGCTGGAGGACGAATGAAAGGTATTGCAACTAGCTCATTATTCTTGATTTCCCATTTATCATTTTTAGATGATATTCTATTCTTTTGTGAAGGAAACATCATATTTGTTGTGCATGTAGAAAATCTCATTTCCATTTTCTGTAAATCCACATGAATGCTCATTAACAAAGAAAAATACTCTATGTACTTCTGGGGTCTTTCAGAAGAGGAAAATAGCTCCATCTCCAAATTTATCTCTATGCAGGTCGAAGGTATAGGGAAAATATTTAAGTACTTGGGCTTCACACTCAAAGAAAATGACTATTGCAAAAATGACTAGCTTTGTCTCCTTGCAAATATAGAGAGGAAATTTCATGCTTGGTGTAATAAATGGATTTCTCGAGCTAGATGTTTGGCGTTGGTAAAAGTTGTTCTTGAAGTCATCCTTGTATGATATTGGATCTCTCCTTCTTGGATACAAAAGTGTATTCTAGGTAAATTTGGTCATCTCTCTTATCGCTTCCTTTGGGCCGATTGCAAAGATAAAAAACCCATGGTTCTAGCCTCATGGAGAAATTTGGAAATCCCAGGAGCCGTAGGGGGAAGGGGATTGAAAAATATCTTCTTGTTTTCAAAATATATGGCAACTAAAAATGTGTGGAGGCTGATTCAAGGTAATGACATTAGGCCCAGGTCATGAAGGAAAGATAGTTCCCCCAAGGCTCCATTGTAGAATGGATAAGGAAACTAGATAAAAAGATTCAAAAGAGTTCGATAATTTGGAAATCTATCCTCAATGCTTTCCCTCTCATAGGAAAATGGTTGATATGGAGAATTGGAAATGGGGCACATATCATCATAAGAAAATATCCTTGGATAGTTTGTTAAAACAATCATTTTCTTCCTATTCATCTTGTTCAGACACTAAATAAATCAGGCTTCTTTTATCTAAATAAAATCATGAGAAGCAATTATGTGAATGATAGGATTTGGTGGTTGACTTGGGGAAAACTTGGAATAGAGGAGAATCATACCTCTTTATGGGACAACTAAATTAGGGCGCTCCAAAAAACCTTCATCTCTCCTCTAGACCAAGAAGATCAGTTGATCTGGTCACTAAACCCTTCGACGAGACTGGGTTACTCAGATATTGCCTAGGAAATCAAACTTTATCCTACAACTTGGTGGGGGGAAAAGGTTTGGAAATTAAAATGATATGAAAAAGAAATTTTTTTCATGTGGCTCCTATTGCATAACAAAGCTCTTACTTGGGACAAGTTACAAAAGAGACATTTTTAGGGGCCTGGTACATGTTTCTTATGGAAATTTGACATTGAGACTAATTATAATCTTTTTGTGGAATGCAAATTTTCTAAGGAGGTATAGGAGGAATTACAAAGGAGCTTAGGGCCCTCTTATGTTTGGGAGGGCACCACAATATATGAAGCCTTGGAAAAATGGCTCAATAAGGAACATTAAAAAAAATACAAAGTTGAACATATCTTGGGGAATATGGATAGCATGTGGTCACTCCATTTTTCAAGACAAGGATACCTCCTCACAGATCACTACCATAAAACATTTAGCCATCCTCACTACTTATCCCAAAATCACTTAGACAAAGCTCTCCAATAGGCAATATGAATCTTAAATTTAAACAAATTTCCCTTGGGATTTTTTTGACGGGGAAGCTCAAGGAGAATCCTCTAAGGGAAGGGTGGGGGGAGTACTCCATATCTCAAACAATCATATCATCTCCTTCTCAATAGGACTTGGGACGACCACCAATAATTTCAATGAGCTCATGGCCCTTAAATTCACCATTCAGCTAGCGAGGGAAAGGGAAATTTCAGCTTCATATTTATGGAGACTTTTAGTTAGTCATAAAATAGATGAATGGGGATTACACCTTACAAAATTATGCACTCATGCCTCTTTTTCAAAAGATCAAAAAAAACCTACAAGATTTTCTCTTTCCTCACCTTTCATGTATATAGGGAAATGAACCAAGAAGCAAATCACGTCTCCAAAATTGGATTGGAAATGGACCAAGGCTTATGGAAAGTCTAAGAAAAAACCAAGGATGCCTCCATCGACTTTTTACATGACTCCTAGCTCCAACTGGCATAATCTCTCTTTGTTTTTTTTAGGAATGGCCTAAGTTTTAAACCTTTTACAGTAATACAGTGTACATATAAATTCTTAAAAATAGAAAAGAAAACAATTGCAATCACACATATACACATAGATTTACCCTAGAAACCCAAACCGGGAAAACCAACAAGCTATTTAGAGTCATACCTCTAATTCTTATTCATCATCATCCAACTTCATTATTTACAATACAATATATATAGGATCCCACGACATCCAAAACCCCTAATCCATTGACCCTGAATATACTACAACCCTAATTCATTAACCATAATTAGAAAACCATGGGATAAGCCACAAATCCTCCCATGCACCACAAAACCGCCAAAAGTGAAAACCATGAGTTAAAATTGCTAAAAACAAACGCAAAACTGCCCCCCAAAAAATTTCATGGGATCTGCCCCTTGCAACCTCCCAAATAGGGGGGGGGGGGATTCTACCACGGGTCACCAATACCATGTGCCTAAAACCACCATTGTTGACCTAACAACTTTGACTGTTTTACCGAGTTAATTTTATCCTGAAAAATTGGATTCTCACACTATATTTATAGGCTTATGACATTTTCTTCAAATGATGATTTTAAGATTACTTCCTTACTGGACATACAATCAACATAATGCCTTGAACATCTAAAATTGTAATTTTGTTCCTATCTTAGAAATAAAACTACTAGATTTTTTCTATAGGATGGTACCCAGAGTAAGCTTAGGGAAAACCCTTGAGTACTTCCCCTCATTTTGAGGATGGTACCCAGAGTAAACCCTAGAATATTTTGGGCACAAGGTTGGGAAACAACAAGGCTCAAAGTAATTACATGCCATTACAACAATATACTTTTTATGATCTCAACATGTCACTTGCGGGAATTGAACCTAGGTGGGGAGGATAACAATCATTCCTCCCAACCACCCAAGCTAAACCCAATTGACACACACACACAAAACATAACTATGATTATTTGGGTTACTCTGAGGGTTGAAAGATCTCTTTTCTTTATCAAAGCATCTGAAAGCATCCAATACACTAGGAGCGAGGGACCTTCACATATTTTTGGTATGGACAACAAAAAGGCCTTGGATAGCATATTCATGGAAGTTAACCAACTTGCATGATCAATGCCCTATCTTTGGATTACTAACTCTTTGTGAACTCCAATAGCGTCAAAAACATAACTAGTATATGATGGTTAATCATTTTAGTCCAAAGTTACTCTACTTTGAGATAATGTGTACAAACCATAGATATTTATGCATACTTCGCGTATAATGAAAATGGACACAATGAAAATTTGATGTATATTTATCTAGTGAGATAACTCAATATGGTTTTCAACGGGCTATGGTTTTGGAATGTGAGAGTCAAACTTTTCAAACATTATCAAAATTTATATATTAACCTATGAAGTAATATAAAAAAATTGTTTTATTTAAATAATTAAAAATTAAAATTTCATATAAACATTCAAATCAATCATATGCCAGTTTTGAATTTGCAAGTGAATATATTTCAAATTTCTTTAGGCCTGCTTTATAAGCTTCTTTAGGATGGATGTGAATAATATATTTTTGGAATCCTTCCTTCATAGAGTCCCTTTGAAATTTATTTATATTAAGAAAGAGACTAGTATAAGGCCGGTGTTGGCACCAAGACGAAGGGGAAAGAAGAATGACCGTGGGAAAGAAAGCGTGTAGAAAAATGAAGTAACAACTGGCAAAAGAACAACACACGCACATGCAAGAAAGCGTGCACAAAGGAAAGCGATAGCTGGAGGAAGAACAACACATGCACGGGAGAAAGACCTAATGTGAGAAGGGTTAGGGTTTTGGTAATATTCTATAAAAGGTTGAAGAGCCCGAAATGTATAAATATAGATATGAAAGTATCATAAAGAGGATGGTTGTTGTTGAGGGTTAGGTTTTGTTTTTATTTTAGCTATATAAACCGATTTTGTAATATGTTGAGAAAATAAGATACGAGGGAAGGTAGACCTGAGGATTACATCGCAGGCTGTAGAGCCTGGTGCGATCTATTTTGCCTCACATAGATCTTACCCACTTTTGTGGAGAATTGTAAGCACGTGGCACCAAGAATGTAGAACTTCCATAATAAAAGAGCCAAATTTTTGTGGACGTAGCCCAGGAGGGGGTGAACCATGATAATACTTGTGTAATATGTTGAATGTATGCATGTCTCTTCTTTCTTTTAGCAATTAATGGTTAATATTGATGAATGATATAGCACATTGTTACAAATCTATTTATGCTCTGTTGGAATTAAACTATGAAATATATGTATGCGACTTCAAGGGATGAGTAGTTTACCTTACAACTCATGGTACCTAGATTTAATAAAGAAACCCCTATCCTCTACTCTGTCCTAGTCTGTAAACACCTGAGTCTTACAGTCATCCATTTAAATCTATCTTGGGTGAGACTGCACAGTACCTTCTGGGTGCTGTGTTTCCTTCTGGTTTACCAGGAGGGCCGATAGTTTTAGAGGCTTTGTTGGAACCCCGAATGACATGAACCATGGGTCAATAACTCGAACATCCCAAGAAGGGAAATAGTAAACAAACAAATGGTTCTGTTGCCATGTTAAGAGGAACAAGAGAGGACTGATATAACATTATAACATGCCACGAGGTGATCGCACAACTTATAGAGGAGAAGGACAATCCAGAGGAGGTTTCAGATGCGGTAGAGGACCAGTCACATGCCACAATTGCCAACAACCTGGACATTATGCACGAGAATGCCCACTTCCACCAACGACTTGTATGTATTGTCGCACATCGGACCACGATACGAAGGAATGTCCGACATTATTTGTAAAGATCCAGGAAAAAAGGAATCAAAATGACTAGAATGTTTAGTGGATTTTAGCCAAAGCAAGGGATGATGGACGAAACATCAACATAGTCAATCGAGGAGGAATGAAAATAGGAAATGATGCAGTTCGACAGGAACCAATGTAGAACCAATGGGTAAAGAAGAACACTGACCCCAAGAAGCAGTTTGACACATATAAGGAGAAGGAGATCTTTACAGAAGCCTGACAAGAATTCCAGAAGGAGAACATTGCGTCAACTGCACAACAGAGCAAGTAAGCTCCATAATATGAAAATCCGCCATCACTGGACCATACCAACAAAATACAACCCAAGGAAAAAGTAAGTACTATCAAAGACTTTTTACAATCATGCAACAAAATGTTAAGTGATCCTTCATCTGTCAAAATATTGCAAAACATCCTAGAAAAATGTAGCAGCAAGATGGAACAGAAGCCAGAATTGAAAACTTTCAACCACCTACATACAAGAAAAAGAACAAGTACGAAATTTAGACTAAATGCTAACATTGAGGATATCAATATGGGATATGTTATACTAGATCTAGGATCCGAAGTGAATGTACTACCAAAAGCTACATGGCAATGCATGGGAGAACCTACACTGGGATACTCAACTGTTCAATTAATGCTAACAAATCAACATAGAGTCCTACCAATAGGTAGACTGAAAGGAGTGACGGTAGATCTACATGGTGTGTGCACTAAGGCAAACTTTGAATTCATCGAGATAGTAGACGACACAACACCTTACCCGACACTACTTGGTCTAGATTGGGCGTTTGATAACCAGGCCATAATTAACTTAAAAACCATTAAAATGACATTTGAGTTGGGGGACTACAGGGTCATAGCCCCACTCGACCCATGAGAAAGCGATAGGTTCGCAGAACCCACTTGTATGGATTTAGAAGAGATCGACCAGTTGTACAGAAAAACTGCACGTGATGTACACTATATAAACCCAGCTGTAGACGGGGTGCTCAATTGGCAGAGCATTACTTCATGTACAATAGACTCAGACACCGGGTTAGAAAATTGGCAACAAAGACTACACGAACTATCCATGAGAAGGTGTGCTAGAATAGACTATGCAGTAAGGTGGATTGGCACAAAAATCAGAGAACCACCCAGTTTTCATGGGCTAAATGATTTGGAAACTTTCTTGACACAATATGAAGATGTATTATTAGAAAACCAGAGATTGCTAGCACTGGATTTAGCACTAAAGGCTACACCCGCAAGATGGTGGGGTACACACAAAGAGACTATCACAGATTGGTACCAATGTAAGTGATTACGACACATAACAGGCAGGTAACAAACAACATAAATATCATGGACTAGGCACACCAGCAGAACACTTGGAGGTGTGTAAAACATTGTGGAAAATGACGCCATCAAAGGAATGGTCTCACCACTTCATTCATACTTTAGAGGGCATACCAACGAATTGGTATACGGACCAGGAAATGCGTAAAGGAACCAAGACATGGGTGACACTCCAAAAGAACTTTACAGTCACTTTCTCATTCGAACATGAGAACCCCAACATGGACGCAACCCTGAAAAGGACCAGAGACGTCATATTCATTGAAGAAATAGAAGTGGAAGCTATCACAGAGGTACAACAGTGTGTAGAAATTTCGATACAAATTAATGTATTCCTACAAACCTCCTGATCTAACAAGTTCTGCTATTGTTAAATACAGAATCGCTTCTACTATTACTTTTGTGGAAGCAATTAAACCACGATCACAACCACAATGCACAAAGTGAAATATCAATAACACACAACATAAAAGTTTTACCGGGAAAACTTAAAGCTAAAAACCCCACTATCATATATTATGTATATCATGAATCATGAAACAATCTCATACAAAACTCTGATCCAAGAGCTCTCAGTACAATACAATTGTTTCACATTGTCATACACAAATTAGCAAATACATGCGCCAATTCCTGTGTCTAGAGAGCCTGCCTCCTCTGCACAAACTCTGCAATCCGAATTCTCGCAATGAATCGTTTGCACATGCTCATAAGCATATCCACTGCATGTGTGAACAAATCACAACTGATAGCC
>JASDQU010384363.1:0-11066 GCA_032191745.1 Picea mariana | reverse complement strand
ATAAACATCATCACAACCATACAGGTTCTCGACTATGCTACTAGTGTACTAGATTGTCTCACTGGTGTAGAAATAAATCAAAATGTCATACCATCTCATTGGAGTAGCCTACAACTCGACATAAATCCTATAACTCATCACAAGACCTACAAATTGGCATGAAGACTACAACTCGGCACAAGGCCTACAACTTGACATGAAGCCTACAACTCGACACAAGGCCTACAACGCAGCATGAAGCCTACAAATCGGCAGAAGGCCTACAACTCGGCATGAAACCTACAACTCAACAGAAGGTCTACAACTCGGCATGAAGCCTATAACTCGGCTCTAAGGCCTACAACTCAACACAATGCCTACAACTCGACTAGAAGGCCTACAACTCAACACAAAGGCCTACAAGATACTTCTTTTTGAATTCTACCATCAACTCCCTTTAACTGAGAGAATACTTGAACCATGCTTTTGTCTGTTGCATGTCCCTATGAATTCTACAAAGTGTCACGAAACCTTGCTTCTTCCTGATCACTGACTCCCTTTGAAGTTTGACTCCCTCTTAGTCCTTTCAAGTCTTGCAATCTGTGGTAATCTTCCTGGAATACGTAGGATAACCTGCTCGAAATAGAAACAACGAGAGAAAAAGTATTTCCAATATAATAGAATTTTATATAAGAACATATCAATTTCATGGTAGTTCATTATAGCATTACCAAGGTGTCCTTCCTGAGAACAAGAACAAGAACAAGAACAAGAACAAGAAATATATCCTAGAAGATATGTTAGTTCATATTACAATTAAATACAATAAGAATTTTTATTAATAGTACATGCTACTAAGTATTCATTTGTTCCTAGTATTAATAAAATATGAAGGATTTCAATACTCACTTAAGAAACAACAAAAATATCAAACCTAATATGAAAACTTGGAGTTTGGCTATTGTTTCGCTTAAGTTGCTTTTCTTCTGAGACAAGTATTCTTTCCAACCTGGAGAGTGTGTTTTTCCTCTAAATGTATTAGATTTGAGATCTTTCTGGCTCTATGATTGCTTCTTGGACAAAGATCCCTTTTCTTTCCAGAGATTCAGATCTGCAGTAGTTTATTTTTATTGTTTCTCCTACTCCACGTTTATGTGCTTGGAAGCTCCAAAAATCAAACTCTTCATCCTTTGATGCCTTCTCTTTAGTTTGTGGTTCCATAATTTTTCCCTTGTTCTTTGTAAGGATGATGTCAATCCTTGTCTTCCATGCTCTACCAAGAGACCATGTTTCTGTTGCGCCACTCTGATTTTATGGAGGAAGTCATGACTATATTTGACTTTGACCTTGACTAGTCTTTTGACATTGACCAGTTAAACCTTGACTTTGACTAGTTAAAATTTGACTTTGACCAGTCAACCATTGACTTTGACCCCAAAATTCAAATTTGACATTTTTTATGGCTGAGGGCACTAGGATATGCATTGGGTTGGGATGCACTAATATAACAAAAAGTTAGTCCCAATACTTCATAGAAAGTTTCACTACAATTTCTACTGCAACTGGTGCTGCAATTCATGCTGCAACTAGCACTGTAATTGGCACTACAACTGGTGATACAACTCGCATTGCAACTGGCACTGTAACTGGAATGAATGAATTGGCATGAAGGAACTATCACTGCAACTGCAATTTTTCTACAATGAGCTTGACATAGAGTTGTGCATCTACCTTCCAGTGGTTAGACTATTCTGAAGGTGGTGTGGGCCCATAACCTGTTAGAATATTGTGCTTGTTTAACAATAGAAAATATCACAATATTGTCACCCAACCATAAGCATGCAACCACCCCCAATCACCGTAACCTTTGACAGATAGAATAATTCTGGAAGCAATACTAGACCCAAAGGATAACCAATATAGAGAGAGTCCACCTTTCTCCAAAGGTAGCACACCAAGCAGAAAGTCCAAAACCACAAACCAAGACCAATACCCAATTGCATTCGTTGTAGCTGCACTCTTCCTCTAGAATTTCGCACCACTTTATTGAGTGTGAGTGTGTTAACAAATGAGCTTAAGAGACTTCTATTTATACTAATCTGACCAGGTGAATAGGTGTCTCTTCAAGAAAAGTCAACCTGTCCCTTTCTACATATAATACTTCAATATTACTTATTTTGCTGAGCTGACTTGTCTTCCAGGGTTTTCACACATCTGTTTCGGTTTTATCTTTCTTTCAGAATATTCTATTCTAGTCAAAGATTTATCCATGGAGGATAATACCTCTCGTAGCTACCAAAACATCAACATAACACTGCGTCAAAAATTGGATTCTCAATTTGAAGAGGATTGGAAGATGGAGGAGAAGTGGATGTGGAGGGTTGATCGATAGCCTTTCCATTAGCCTGATTACCTGGAGGAGTGTCATAATTTTTTACTCGAGTCATTACATTAACCATCTTAAACATGTACACCTCAGAGGTGCTCGAGGAAGCGTTCCAGTGGTGGGAATGACATGTGTTTCCCCTTTGCGGAGGGGAAGGGTTTTGTGCAACCAAATGTTGCTACTGAATTGGTTGGGAGGTACGCTTTAGAAATTTGGTGACTGCCTCATGATGAGGGAAATATTTTTTGTAGTGGTATTCCTCACAAATCATGCAAGGAAACTTATCCTTCCTATTCAATTGAGTATCATCAGTCTTTGTAGTATCCTACTGGTTAGAAGATTTCTTGGATTTATCCTTGTCTTTATTGTTATCTCCTAGTTGTTGAGATGAAGTGGATTGGATATCATTCACATCGGAGGTTTGAGCAGGAGTGGAATTAGTTTTGGTGTCTGAAATAGAAACTGGTTTTGGAGCAGGTCTTGTTGGATCGTTCAACAAACGAGGAGCATGAAGGATCAGATCATAAAGTGTGTCGGACTAGGAATACACCAAGTCCAAATATTGAGCACTACTGATAGCCTTCTCCTTAGTAACAACATTCCCCATAGCAACATCATAGGTGATGGGTGGCAAGAGTGACTTTGTAAACCAATCCTTGAGGAGTTGGTCCCAAATTGGAGATTTAATAAACCATATCCGCCATATCCACTCATGAATGTGATCAGATATGTGGGTGGAAGAGGATTTCTAGATTGAGGTCAAAATTTGTGTACTAGTCTCATATTGTATAGGCAACTAAAAATGCATTAGGAAATCCATGGAAAGAGAATTTAAGTCGACAAAGGAGTTATGTGGCATCTCAATATACCATTTCATTGAGGCACCTGTAAGTGTTCTCTGAAAAAGTCTAAGATGAATGGAAATGTCCATCAAAGAATTGGAAGAACACCATAAATGGAAAGTCATAACATGATTGTTAGGATCTTCCCCAGGTTTTTCATCGAATTTCGGGATGTTGGACAATAATTTGACAGGGATGGTGGGCCAAAATGGGGCATGATGAATGGGATCGTTTGTCAAACGTGATAGATCTGGTAGATATAATGTAGCCAAGAATGGAAGATGTCGGTTAGCCTGTGGATACTGGTGATATATTTATGGCATGGGAACACCAATAGGACCATATCTAGGTTGCAGCGAGATGAAAAAACTAGATGGTCCTCCCATATATGGTGGCTTACCAGTTTGTCCACCCATGTAAGGTGGTTTTCCTCCTATGTACTAAGATTGAACAGATGGACCTACTACATACTGAGATTGACCTGATGGTCCAACCATGTATTGTGGTTGGCCGGATGGGCCTCCCATATATTTTGTGTGAAGGGACTATTGTGTTGGAATCGTGGGGTTTACGTATTGATAGGTAAAAGTTCCTTATGGAGGAATTCTCATTGGATTGGATTGACCCCAGAAAGGGTTTGTAAGTCCTAGAAATGGCTATCCAAAATACAGGCCAGTGGTAGTAGGGATAGAAAGAATTGTAGGAGTGGATTTCCCCCAAGATTGTTGATGTTGCAACCATGTAGGTTTCCCCCCAGTAAAAATATTCCTTGTAATTGAAGGTTTCCCTCCAACTGAAGGTTGGCCTCCCATTGAAGATTGACCTCAAATGTAGGGTGTACTAATATGAGATGTATGAGATGGAGGCTAAGAAACTTGTGTAACCATGGTTGTGAAAATGAATTGACTGCCGACCATTTGACCAATGGAATGACCAAGTAAAGAACTTGGTGTGTGCATGTGTGGAAATAGTGAAGCAAGAATATTACCTGACCCATGTGCAAAAGGAGATGTATGCACAAGTGGTTGATTTGGGGTTACCTAGGTCACCGATGTTTTTGGTAAATA
The DNA here is from genome assembly GCA_032191745.1 of Picea mariana. Taxonomy (NCBI): domain Eukaryota; kingdom Viridiplantae; phylum Streptophyta; class Pinopsida; order Pinales; family Pinaceae; genus Picea; species Picea mariana. The sequence continues at coordinate 6,792 of JASDQU010384363.1, read as the reverse complement.
TGAAGTACCAAAAATATAAACTATGGGAGTTGTGGAAAAATATAAGTTCCTAAGTCCTTGAGGAAAACCAAAATATGAAGGTTTCATGCCAAAATATTGTGTAGTGGTGGAATCAGGCGATAACTTGTAAGAAGAATAAACATCAAAATATCTCATAGATGGCGGAACAATGAGTGGTTGGATGAGTGGATCATTAAAAAGAGGATTCATGTAAGATGAAAGTATTTCTATGAATATTGTGGTCGTTTCTTCAATGTGTTGGCCACTTCCAGGAGCGATGCTCCCAATTTTAGAAGGTTGATCTTCAATCATTCCTTCGTAAGAAACATTTTATTGAGGTTCCTGAGTGTCAAGTTCCATACCTTGTATACTGTGAAATATTTTATCCTAAGACCAACTATGAAATCCAAAGAAACACGCTCTTAAGAAAACTAAAAGAAATCAACCAAGCAACAATAAATTGAAGGATCTTACAAGACAGGATATCAAGCTGCCAGTGAATAAATGAGAAGCAGTTACCCTGACCTCCACATAACAACCCTTCTTGGTGAAAGAAACCCTCACTTTTGTGGGATCACCATCGAAGGGTACTGAGAGTTTGATAAGACGTATACCCAAGATACCGCGGGAATCCCCCCACAGTTGCCTCTTTAGATACCCAGGAAAGGCCACTAAGGTTACCAAATTGCATTCAACCTCTGGGCGGGTACAGTCGACAGTCGAGATCGAACTTATGGGAAGGATATCAAAGTCTGAAATTATTCTAGAGGACTCGGGACAGGTGGAAAAGTAGACTCCAAAGGACCCCAAATGGATTTAGATCTCACGAAGTACCAAGACCAAATGAGTTAGTGACACTTCAAGAAGGACCCCCAAGATACGATCTTTCCGCTAAGATTGGTCAATCTTTGGAGGGGTAATCTCTGCTACTTTTCCACACGAGACCTCATTTTTATCCACTGTGTGAGAGGGGATTCCCGACTATGCTTATACAAAAGTTGGATTTGTTCACTCTTTAGTGATCTACAGTCTATTTAGTAGTCTTGGACCATTTTGTCACTTTTCCTAGTCCAAAGATTCTAATCCCGTGCTTAAACCAAAAAAATATTTTTGTTGATTTTATTAGTGCGTGGTTGATTTTAATGTATTTTTACTCAATAGTTTCATGAATATGAAACCGATGATGTGAGAGAGTCTCGACTCCAATAGAATGCGAAAACATGAGATGCAGTTCATTCTTTTCGATGAATTCTATGCATGGAAGGGAGAAGAGTTATATTCTTCTTAACACAAGCAAGCACTCAAAACTATGCAAATTTCAATTTCTGGGATCAATATGATGCCAAACTACCAAGCAATGTTTCCGAAAACCTAAATGCACATGCAAAACTAGTTTTTTTTCAAACGTGCGCCAAAATTTATTTCCTAAAGAATGCCAAATTTTCTTCATTTGATTATGTATGCAAGGAGATATGCAAACATTTTTGCTTCTTAACTTTCAAATGAAATGAAATGGATCTATGTTTGACACAAAGAAATATGAGGAAAACAATCAATCAAACAAAATGCACTCAGAATGACGAGAACTGAAAGAAAACAAGTGCGAGACGACTTGTTCAATCAATGACTCAAAAAATGCAAAAGAGAAAGAAGACAAACACTCATGAAAAATCCTCTAACAATGAGAAACAAGAAACAACATTCAAGGTTGGGTTGTGGTAAATAAGAGAGTCCTAATCATCCAGAAAATTGAGATGTTTCAATGAAGACAAGAAAGACTCAATTCCAAACAATCTTTCCAAACCCTAGTTGGAAAACTCCTAAGCAATCAAGAAATATGAAAGCTTTGTGAGATGAAGATCAAAGAACTCAAAATAAGGATGAACCAAGGGATCTCGTTAACCCAATGGTATCACAACTATGAGATAATTGCAAACTCAAAGAAGAAAAAATAAATGAGTGATAAATTCCAAATTCTCAATCAAACAAAGTCAAAGACATATCAATATTCACTCGGCTAAATTCCTGATCCAGGTGGATATCAGTGGCCACCCACCTTTTCCAACTGGCTCAAAACAACTTTCTAGCAATTTTGGCAATTTACTATTTTTAGCAGGTTTTAACTTNTTGAGGTTCTCAATGATAGATGAAGGCATGATTGAGCCCCCAAAGTGAATCTCCTCGACGATACCTTTCCAACGAGCTATCATACGCCTAAAATAGAGATCGTATGCAAAAGTTACGACCTCGGGAAGTTGATGTACTAACTTACCCAAATGGGGCCCACATGACTTTTGGCGCTTCATCTCCTAGGGTTAGGTTTTTGGATGTCTAGGAATTTTGGCATTCCCGTTTATTGTAAAAATGCCTTCATAGCCTCATTGTAATGATCTTCTTGCGAATGGGAGTAGCTGTCACATTTCTTCTCAGAGATAAGCTGCCACCATTCTAGCGAGTCTTTCACTCTGTATTTTTACAATCTCTGTACATCTCTTTGATTAATAGAAACAGATTAATAGAAATATGTGTTTATGGTTGCATCTCTGATACATTTCTGTTATATTATTGAATATCTTCAATATCTCTGTGCATTTCTTTATTATATCTCCGCTCTCATTTCGTGCCGAAAATAATCCGGATCAATTCCTCTCAAAATAAATCTGAGAAAAATAGGGCAAAAAGAGACAAAAACACAAAAAAATTAAGACTTGCACTCATGTATCAAAGGAATAGAGTGTCATGGCACCCTCTAGTAGGATTAGGGGAGCACTAGTCATCTAAGTGGCACCCTAGTATACACTACAAGGGAATGCCAATTTATGGAAAAGTCCAAAAATGGATTCCAAAAGTTCAGGCTCAACAGAGACTCAATAAATGACTCAATAAAATATTTAATGAGGAATAGGGAAGGGTAAATAGATCATAAACAAGCATCAAACAATAAATATATAATCACAAGCAATGATTCAAGATGAAAAAGAGAAAAAACTAGTCAAAGTTCCTCCCCAGCGGAGTCGCCATTTTTCTGTTGTGAGAAATATTACCCTGTGGATAGGCTAAGGTACCCTTTGAACCAAGACTCCTATATTTTGTCCAAAGAAAAAAGTAAACAAATGGTTTCTAACATCCCTATAGATCTAACTCAATCAATCAAGAAAGAGAGAAGAAGAATGGAGTGTACCTTGTTGCGATGTTCTTCCTCGCTTCTCCAATCCTTGGGCTTGATCTCCAAGCTCCTCAATGCAAATAAAGTCCTGCAAAGACTAGAAAAGGAAATTTTCCTCCTACTCTATATGATTAGATAAGAATATCTATCTATGAAGATTGAAACGAAAATAGACAAGAAAATGTAGAACACATGAACTTGAAAGGAATAGGCCAAGTTATCATTAATTGGAAATCCAAAGAAGGCACTTACAAAGAATGCTTGATGATTCACTCCAATCTCTCCTGATCCATCCATTGCATGAATATTTAAATCAAAATGTTTATTCTTGCTTCATAATCAAAGGTTTGATACGTCTATTGTTCCCCCTTCACCTTGGAAATATTTTCAATATATAGGCTTGAGAGGCAAAACCACCATGAGAAAATGAGGGATATGGTTGAGGATATAGATCCTTAAGTTGGGATTATATCCTAGGATAGAGCCCATAGGGTAGTATTCAACCAAAACAAACCTAATCCATCGAGAGTTGGCCCTTAAGAAAAGGTGGAGAATCCCCAATTTCTCTCTAACAAGACTGGCGCTCCCCTAGAGTTGAACACAGGGCACCATCCTATAAAGTGGAGCTCCCTTAAAATGGAAAGGGGGTTCCAGTACATGAAGTGGCACTCCCCCAACACGTTCAGGGGGCACCACCCTTCATAAATTCACCCAAAAAAGGTCGATTTTCCAAGAAAAAAGTGTGTTTTTGCTGTCAGATGAGAGGACTTCTTCTTCCAACATGACTTATGGATTGTGAGAACTGTTTTTATGGTGTCAAGAGGTTGCGACACTTGGAAAAGTGAATGTGACACTAGTTAAGGTGCATACCACACTTGCGACTATGCATGTGACACTTAACAAGGTGCATACGTCACTTTGTGACACTTGCGACACTTAGGGTGTGACACTCAAGCGTGAAATTTTGATGTGTAACATAGACTGGGGGAAATGCACGCCTGATGGTGAAATTGGTATGATTATACCAGGGATATATAGTCTTATTAAACATCCATTCCTTCAGATAAATTATGCATGCCTTTGCACATCCTAAAAAGAGAAAATGCATAAAATTAGGGTAGATGAAAAATGCACTCCCCAAGAAGAAAAATGCATGTCTTCTATTGGTAATTGTATGTTGAACTTATGAAATTACATGAAAACATGGTATTGAGGAAAATGCATGCCCTGTAAGGGAAAATGCATTCCTTAAGTTGAAATTGCACACTGGGCACGTGGGATTGCATGTTTACATAGTAGGGAGGAATATGTACACCTTGTTAATGAAAAATGCATGCTTGCACTATAAATATGTATTCCCTTGACATGTTTGGTATCCCTATTGTGGCCTAAAACCTAAATGGTTCTTCCTTAGCCCATATGAATGGTTTTCATAAGAATATGAATGACAATGGATGTTGATCTATTGTGTATGATTGATGCTACTATGGAATATATTATAACAACCCTGAACCCATAATTAACAAGTTGTTTGGAAACATACATATGTATTTAATCTTGTATGTTATATTGTTTCCCGAGTCCCAAAATCTTAAAAACGGGAAGTACTTGTAAATATATCACACCTATGATTGATTTCAAATGCACGCAAGATATCTTGCTTACCATGTAATTTGAGATTGATTGTGTGTGTTTGTATTATAGTCGACAACATTTGTAATTTTTCTTTCAAAATTACTTTGACACATTTTCACAATCATTTTTTTATTTTCCAAGTTACAATGCCCAGGAAAACCCTTGAGTACTTCCCCTCATTTCAAGGATGGTACCCCAGGTAAACCCTAAGATATTCAGGGCACAAGGCTGATCAACAACAAGAATTGAATCCATTACAATAATATACTTGTTATGAGATCACACATGTCACTTGCAAGAATTGAACCCAACTAGGGAGGATAACAACATTCCTCCCAACCACCTGAGTTACACCTAGCTGACACATGCGCACAATGACACTATTTTTCAATTTCAAATTACTACTCTCAATATTCCAAGTGTTTAAATTTTTTTACCCAGGATGGAAAGTTTTCATTAATTCTCAAAAATATCAAGTACAGTGTTAAAAAATGCTACAAATCTACTTGAGTGTTCTTATAAAAAATCACGACAAATTAAATTGTAAAAGTATTATTTTTAATAAATTATATCTTATCTATAAATATTAATCTACTTTTCTTAATAAAATCACTTTGTAAAAAAATATACCAATATAACCCTAAATCATTAGAAAAAAAACGCCAATTGCCTACTAAGGGTTTCCTCAGCGTGAGCACGCATTCCTCATCATTCATTATGATTAGAATTCATTCCTCAAACTACATTGAATAATCTATAGTCCACAATTTCAACTTTGAACCCATAAAACCATGACCAGAATTGAAATAGGGGCGTCCTCTACCATGGGCATAGTAGTTGAAATAGGGGGTTCCTAGGATGAAAAGTCCACTGGCAACAAATTATAGGAGTGTGCTAATGCATGGAGAGACACAAATAATTGTCCAAGATGTATGCTAAACATCCTAAGACGAGCATAAGTTTTTGACTTTATGTTTGGACCCTTCAATTTCGAAAATGAGGAGATAGATGATGCCATAGCTAATTATGATGATATAGGTATGGAATTGAAACTATTTTAGCAGAGGGTTTACCTAGATGCTAATTTTCTTGCAAGAAAAACAAAAATTCCATGCAGAGGGGGAGCAACATTTAACTTCATAAAAACCTCAAGGCAGAAAAGATTGAGATGACCAGTAAAATATGTGGAAAAAAGGTGTTTGTTCGCGGGAAGGGTTTAAAAATGCTAGATGTTCCCTAAAGACTATACAAGTATTTGATTCAACTTGTCCTTAGGAAGATTATGAATCATCATAATAATGACATTTTAGGTGGCTGCATGAGGCTAATCATTTATTGTTCCTTGATTGACATAAAGGAACAACATTTGGGATGTGACATGGAGATACAAAACTTGAAATCTCAAATTGTTGATTTGCAACAAAAATTACATAGTACAACAATAATTGAGGTGGTGCCAATTTTTTCTGCTACATCGGAGAAACAATATTTGAGGGAATAACAACTTGAGAATGAAGTAGTAAAACTCAAGAGTCAATTGGTTGAAGTTCGAGCCCCAACAAAAATAAGAAAATGAAGAACTTGAAAAGAATAAAAAAGAGCATTCCAAGAAGTATAAGAAGAATGCAAATATGTTGAAAAAGAAAGTAGAAGATAAAACAAAATTGAAAGAGACATTGCAAAATTATGCAAATAAAGTTAAAGATCTAGAGAAACAATTACAACATGTGCCTTCTTAAGTTCGAGAACAATCATAAGCCTATACAATAACAAACAAAGGCTCTACATATTTTTCATCATCTCAAGAGTAGGGCTCATAGAAACCTCCCAAGAAACCTCATGTAGTTATAGAATAACATTGGTTTATATATCATGTATTCAATGTAAATACATTTAAAGATGTAATATACATCATTATTTCGATAATTTATTGACAATGTATTTTATTTTATGCACTTAATGACATGTATGCATGTGTATAGTTATTGACA
>JASDQU010384360.1:0-10461 GCA_032191745.1 Picea mariana | reverse complement strand
CGCAAAGTTTGATGGTAAGACATGAGATGACCCCTCCATGCACATCATGACATACCACTTATGTTGCTCATCCAACTCATTGATGGATGATAGTGTGATGTTTCATTTTTTTGAGAGATCATTGACCAGATCTACCACCAAATGGTACATTGAAATGAAAGGTAGTTCCTTTAAAAGATTCAATGACCTGGAAATGGTATTTTCAACACATTATCAATTGCCCATATGGTATGAGATAGGAACATAGCTCTTGAATTCATTGCGTCAATATAATGCCACTCAAATTTATGATCATATACATGAGTGGATAAGACAACGTAGGATGATTAAGAATTATTTCCTATACAAACTCCTCATGGAGTGGTTCAACAAGTTCCTCCTACCACCCATTTCCCTAGATGTAGCTATGGCTTGGGAGACCATCGAGGAGCAGACCATTCTGCGTGCCCAACCTTTAGATTTTATTTATTCTCAGTCGGGTACACTTTATGACATCATCCCAAATTCTCCCAGGTTATCAACATATCCAAGGAATCCAACCAAAGGACACCATATTGATGGTGTGGTTAGTTCTATATCTCATGCCTCTGTAAGCCAATTAGTTGATTAGATGGGTCACATTTTGATTTCATCACACCCGTTGGCTTCTAGAACTAGTGCTCATACTTCTATAATCCTACTTACACCTCCGAGGTGAATTAAATGTGGTCCACACGATCGAAGAATTCTCATGAACTTGGAGGAAAGAAGAAAATGAACAAGAAAAAGAATTCCAATACTGAGAAAGGGACTTCTCCCACCCAGGAGGCCCAAGAGGGGGGCACTAAAGAGAAAAATAAGAATCTGTTTCCTTTCATGATTTGTGGGGAGGACCACCCTACTCATTAGTGTTCCAGAAAGGATGAGATCCATCACTATTTTGCATAACAATGAACCCCCAACAACTTGTTGTATTAACTCATCCTTTCCCCCCTCAACCTTAACATATTGTTGTTGCAAATATTTCCCCTCTGCAAGGGTGCATGGAAGGTACTCCTCACCATGAGGGGTCTTCCTCAAATTATTCTATGTTCATGTGTGATCACACAATAAATTTACAAATGATATCCTATAACTATGACATCACTAATACTTTCCATGTTTCACTCGAGGAAACACCTTTTTCCCAACCTGATGGCTCTCTTCACATTGAGAAGCCATATTTTGATGCACTGCTTCAACCCCGAAGGGAATTCTTCGATGTACAACAAATAATCATAATACACAGACCACCCACAACCACATTATCGTGGAAGACTTGGCCCAGGAACCATGTGCCATGTCTGCCCTCGAAGTTACCCAAATATTTCAAACACAACTAAAATCCTTGTTGTCTTCCATAGGCGGCGTAGATCCCTTGAAGTCAAGTCTGATAACCTTTTATTCCGATTAGGTTACTCATAGGATCTCCCATCAAGTAGCCTTCTAGATCAAAGTGTGAAAAATGGGTAAAAACATATTCCAAACCATGGTTGATGAAGGAGCCTCGACTTGAATTATGTCTATTTCTTGTTGGAAGGCCATTGGCTCTTTGAAGCTTGATATGTCTGTGACACTATTGAAAGCATTTGATGGACATATATTCCGTCTTCATGGAATAATCACCACCTTACCCATCAATTTGGGTGGTAAGGTTGTCTCTGTTGTTGTGGAGGTTGTCAACACACCTCTTGAGTACAATATGTTACTTGGGTGCACTTGGTTCTATGAGATGACTACAATTGTCTTGTCGGTCTTTAGGGTCTTATGCTTCCCTCATCAAGGGAAAATCATTACGATGGATCAAATTGCATTCTGCACCCCATACCTTGGATCCAATGCAAGGTCTAATGTACCCTTTGTCGATGATACCCAACAATATTATCTCAACTTTGGTGTGGGGATGTTCATAGATCCTTCGTTGATGGGATTTTTTCCTTTTCCCCCACCATCTCCCACTGCAAACATTGCTCTGATCAACATGATTGCATCATTTACTAGTGGATCCCTCATTTCTTTTAATCCTTGGGTATTAACTTTTCGTGAGGATGTTGATTCTTACAGAGTGTCCATGCCACTTACCCTGGTTGAGAAGGATTATCAAGAAATCAAATCAATGTTTGATGGCCCTGATCTAGATTCCTCTTAATATGTGGAGCATGATTAGTACCCAAAGACCTTATGGGCCATAAATCCTCTTCCTATTTCAAATGAATTCCTAGATATTGAACTTCCATTCGACGAAGCTATCATGGAGGTCATGGCTGCAACCGATATGCCATGGGAGGATTTACACCATCGTGCATATTTTCTCCCCGATTTGGAATGGTTAGAGGAAGAACTTACAAATCATGTTTCCACTGATAATGTTCAATAGTACCAATATCCCATTATGATTCATGATATACCATCATAATGGAATTTGGCCAATATTTCAAAAACTATTCTCATTGACATTTCATAGAATCCAGGTGTCGTAGAATACATCCTGATAGGCATCGAATGTTCACCCCAAGAAATTGAAACATATACAGCCCTATTTAAATAATTCTTTGATTTTTTTTCTTGGTCCTATGAATAGATGCCTGGCATTGAGCCCAATATTGTTGAACATGATATTAATACACATGAAGGAGACAATCCCACCTGGAAGAAGCTTTGGCCAATGAACCCAAAGAAAGCAGCTGACATCAAGGTGGAGGTAGAAAATGACTTCATGTACAATTTATCTATCTGGTTCCCTTGACCGAATGGGTTTCAAACATCGTTCTGGTCACTAAGAAATAGGGCACTATTAGGGTCTGTGTTGATTATAGGGATTTGAATAAGGATTGTCCAAAGGATAATTATCTAACCCATTTCATTGATCAGATTATTGATGAATGTGAAAATAGTGAAATATTCTCATTCATGGATGGTTTCTTCAGATATAATCAAGTTCATATCAAAACAAAATATCAACACAAGACTGCCTTCATTTGTCCTTGGGGTACCTTTGCTTATCACAAGTTTTTCGTTTCATATTAAAAATGATAGAGATACTTTCGAGCGGGCCATGTCAAACACTTTCCATGACATCAAACAAATTGTAAAGGCCTACTTGGACAATTTTGTGGCTCGTTCTAAGCACTGCAAGGATTATCCCGGTCACTTGCAAGCCATTTTCACTATTAGATTGGAAAGGTTATAAAGATTGAGAAAGAAAATGATGATGTTATTGCAAGCCATTCTGGATTGGAAAGGTTATAAAGATTGAGAAAGAAAATGATGATGTTATTGCAATTGAAGTGCATTGTTATGCAACAAGTACACACCTATTCAATGGTGTGTACACGCCATATATGTTGGTTGAGAAACATGTCAATAGAAAGAGAAAACGAAATGGTCAAAATACAACTCGTCGTTGCAATGACCTCTTAAAATTAGATGATGTTGACATACTTGTTTATGACTTCAATTTGATAAAGAGAGGAACTCTTTGCTCCAAGACAACAAAGATTATGAAGAGGTTGCTGCCACATTAAATAAATGCAAGACGAGAGTCTGCTGGACCTAGTTGTGATCTATAAGGCATTTAACATCTGAAATGTTGGGCATGCATGTAGACTCAGATGGTGTATTCATCAACAATAGAGAAGAGTATGCATCATATACATCTTCATCCAATCATTCATCTGAAGACAATGTAGACATTGATGGTATTTTAGAGACCATGAGTCAATCTGAATAAGTGTATGAAACATTTTATGTATTTTTGATCCATATGATGTTTGTATGGTAACTAGAAATGAGCATTGAACTTACATATGATCTTACATAAAGTTATAAATCTTTTTTTTTTATGTTTTATGAATTATATGTTTTGATTATGGATAATATAATAAACTTTCTTAGCTCATATGTTTTGAATATGGACAATATAACAATACTTTTATGAAATAATTTTGTTAGAAAAACAGGACCGTGGAGCAATAAAATAAAACAAATGTGGAAACAAAACAAAGAAGATACACAATACAATAGAGACACAGATTTACGTGGTTCACCCTGTGTGAGCTACATCCACCAGAGAAATTGTCAGGTCCTTCCTTTATTATTATCCAGCATATGAAGGGATACAACCTACAACAAACCCGCTGTAACTTCCGCTTCTTTCTCTCACAGTCTCCTATCTCAGAATACAATATTCGCCATCAACCATAGCCGTAATACAATTCCCTCATAAAAGAGAGTTGCCTTCTAGGGCAAAAAACCCTAACATAATCTCTATCATTAGATCTACAACCTTATAATGAACAGTTCAGATTTACAATGAAATTACAATATACATTTATAAGGCAATTTTTCCTTCGGTGGCCCAATTGCCCCCAGACCCCCCAACCGGGGGGATAGCCCCCCCGGACCCCACATAAGGGGTACCCCCCCTCTACACTCCCCCGCGAGGAAGAGTGTACATACTTATGGGGTGTAAATACTTCATGGGGTATAAACATGGCTGAAAGTAAAAGACTTCTAAATCAGGAAGATAATTAGGCTCCACAACCAACAAATTTATGTTTCATTCAATGTAACTTGTATTTATTTTTTCTTATTAAAAATTAAAAAAATATTAAAAAGTGACATTGAATTTTTAAAGTATATTGTCATATTTTCATGGCATTATGTATTACCTTGTTCTTTGAGTGATAATAAGATTTAAAAAGTAAACATTTAAGGGTTAATTTTATGATTTTGTTTATAGTAATGATGATTTGTGTTGTTCCAGAGTCTGTACTTAAGGMTTAGAAGTACAGTGTTTAGGCATCTGAAAGTGGGTAAAGGGTGGAGAAGAGAGAAATGTCAACCTTCAGTAAAGGAAACTAAGGAAGATTTCTACGTTGGCGTTGTCTAGCTTCCAACTGTTCCTGGATGGTTATATCATGTTCAATTGCTGCCCATGAACGTTCGAGTTCAACCCGGGTAGCAACTGTTTTAAGAATAGTATTGAAAAGGTTTAAGGCAATGTGCGATTGATTTGATAATCCGGGTTCGATATTGGGCTGTGTTGGTACAGGGACAGTCATGGAGGAACAGTAAAATAAGAAAAAACTTCAGAGAGAAATTAAGTGTTGTCTCAATTTGGTCGTATAAAAGAGAATTTACGGTTTCGGAAATAAAATGGGGTGCAAATCAAAGGCTCTTTCCCATAACTGAGTTATATCTTAATAAAATGTATGACGTGGGAGAAAAACATTTAGCTGTCTATGATGTGGGGCTCCTATCAAGGGAGAATATCACGTATAAACAGGAGAGGAAAATTGTAAGGAAGTAACCTGATGTAGCATAAAATATATATAGAATTGTGAAAGTGTTGACTGGTCTTACACCTGCTGATAGCTGGTACAGAGGAAAAATAATAAACAATTACAAAAAACCCAAAATTCATTTGCTATAATAGTGGTCATACTAAATTATAACAAAGCATTCATCAGTTATGAATATGAAATGAAATATGAGATACAAGAAAACAAACTCATAACATAGTCGTGACGGAATTGAGAATCTTCAGATTTGCTTTGTATTAACTCTCAAAATGTAAAAACTCTGTTACAATCGACACAAAAAGGTGCAGCCTCTTTTTTCCTTCTTTCTATGGTATATTTATACAGTTTTACAATAAGATAGAATCTCAATCGTTACAAAAATTTCAGTTATGATAGGGAGGAGAGCAATCGCTCCATTTCTTCTTCTCTGTCTTCACTTGGTGCCAGACATTTGTCCTCGCGCGTGCTCGGTACAGGTGACACATCTTTCAACCAACTGAGATATCATCCTCGACGATTCTGCTTAACAGTTGGCTTCAAAAGAGTAACAGTCTCGGGCTAATTGCGGCAGCCTGTCTTCCATCTGTCTGTCTATGATGTCAATAGCGCATAATTGCGCGCTTGGTTTGATCATACATTTGTCTATTTGGACTATGTCTACCATAGTCACTTGGGAGATCTCAGTCGAATCCCTTTCTTCTTTTTCCTTTATATCAAGAGAGATTTTTGCCATATTCATTTGAATCAACGCCTCAAAATTACCCCCGCTATCAATGCCTAGAAGATTTCCATCTACATAACTGAAGGCCTCTTCTAAGGAATTCGTTACCTTTTTGGCTTGCAGCTTGCCTTCCGCGATGCTGTGCTCCCATTCTTTTAATAGAATGTTTCCTCTGGTCTGCTCTGAAATGGTGAACTTGGGAGTACTTCCTAGATCCCTATTGTTTGTGGCTATTACAGCCTCTTGGAAGGTGACTCGTGCTGCTCCAGCTTCCCTTTCTCTGGCAGATAAGTTCTCCGAAACCTGGTTGACTAGAAAACAGTTGTCCCGTATCGCTTCTACCTTGGTGAGTAAATTTCGTTGGGCCGCCGAGACTCTGCTCCAAATGTCCATCGCCTGGGATTTGAACATCCTGATATTTATCACTTTACTTTCAGCGATCTCCACCCTAGCATGTAGCTGTTCGATCAAATCCTTTTGCTGGCTCGCTTGCATCTGACCATCCCGGACCACCAGCTGTGCTCACTCGAGATTAGTCTTGAGTAGCTCTAATTTGTTTTTATTGGCCAACCTGGCCTACTCTATTCCTATGCTCGCCTGGTCTTTGGCAGTCTCTGCTGCTATGGCTAGTCTGGCTTCAAGTGTCTTGATGAGGTGATTTTTTCGTTTAAGCTGGTTTTTCAAAAGCCCGACTGAAAATTGATTTGACAAGGCATATGCTCCTAATGTCCCTGCTATTTCAGTCACGAATTGTTCATTCTTCTTGTCCTTCCCATCAATTATGAATTTGTATTTCTTGGCTGTTAACTCTCCTTCCTGAAAGAATTTCCTCTTTACCACTGCCTTTCTCTTCTTATCGAAGAAGAACTCATTCGGAGGGAACTCTTCCACCCTTATAGGCCTCAACTCTTCATTGAAGATCCACCCTGCGTCAATATTTCCCTGAGTTGACTGCAAAGGAGTAACTGATGTGATAGGTTCTCCGATCTGCTTCGTTGATTTTCCAGGAGTAGTAACCGGACTCTGCTTCTTCGGCGGGTCGAGAGTCTTAATCTCTGCTTTCGAATTCTTAGTTTTCTCTCCCTTGCCCTGGTGTTTTTCCTGATCGGGAGTCGCATCCTTAGAGATTTTGAAATCTTTTTGTTTAACCTCCGCCGTAGATGGACTCTCACCCTGCAACACTGCGGGAAGACAACTGCGTCGATTTTCTTGGAACTTCAAAACATCGGCTCTCTCCTTGAGTGCTAAGGTTTGTATCCAAGATAGAATCTCGTCATAGGACCTTGCACCTTAGAAAATGTCATCCGAGGGTGAATTCTCGTGCTCAAATCTCTTGAGCCCGCAACTGGCCAAATGATTGTTCACAACCCTTTGCGAATCGTGCTTCTTGTATTCAACGAGGACCAAATTTAGGTCTTCCAGGGCTGCTGCCTCAGCTTTGGCATGCCCGAAATCTAATAAAGAATATGAATTTAAATAAACAAGAAAAGGTGGCCATACCTTTTTTGAGTATCCCTTAAGCTCCTTGCTTATACCACCAATTACTGTTTGTCTAGCAACCTCACGACAAGCCAACTTGTCGGGAATGAACAATGGCAATGCATGCGGGGGAACAGAAGCCCCGAAAACTCTGAGATATRAAAATTCGRCTTCTACATACYAGTCGGMTATGYTGCTCAGATTTGTCACTATACTSTCCRAGATCYTAGGTGGYRGGTGACCGAACATAGTGACATGCAGGGGCACCATCACCCAGTTGAAGATTTCATATACKAAATTTGTCGCTTTGTTTTCCCACAATTTYGCATGATAAACGTSGATAGGCTYGTCTTCTGYTGGGGTCCAACTCCARCTCATTAAGGGAAATGGTATTAAAAAACACAYGGCGTCCATAATGTATGCYGACATGAAGAACGAAGACRCCTTTYCKTTCTCTTTCTGTGCCCGATACTCTGTGACCCGAYTGGTCAAGCTATYRGACAACATTTTYKCCCAGTCGAAAGAACTGCCTTYGGTGACYCGAAACATTAGAGGMACCCATGGAAGAAAAAAATGTGAGGTGTCCTCTCTCCYKTATAACCGRCATGTCATCATGGCTACATACTTGTACTGCGGTTCTAAGGAAGCTATTGAATATATGCCGTGGCWGTCAGCCCTGAACTTCATAGCGTGTGAAACCCAGTCTCTTATTAAGATGGACATGGTTTTATCATACTGTACACATTCCTTCTATTTGAACTCGTCCAGGAATTCAGCGCCATATGTATAGTCGGACGTTGTGGGCAGCTTATACATGGCTTGCAGATGTTCAGGCCTGAAAGTCCTGATAGTGACCTTCTGCTCATGCATGATGGTTCTGTTCGGTATGTCCACATGGTCTAATGCCCATCAAACATGTCATAATATGGAAGAAATCGTGGCCTGGCCAATACTTTATGCATTCCGAATTGAATGATGATCTTATACTTGGTGGTTATGTCATCTTTTTCATTGTCGCTAGAGTCATCAGAATAATCCACCAATTCGGCCTGCAGGACATCAGAAACGAACGACCAATTTGGGACCAAGTCGATACTTCCAGGCGAAGTATCAACAACATTGTCCGAACCTTGTCCCGAAACCTCTACATTGGCCTTGGATGCTTTTTGCGGGGCCATGCTTGGAGATTCTTCTTTAGCTCTTCTGCGATAAAAATACGTATACATACATAAGTTAAATCACTGAGAAAATATGCTTTGCGTAATATGAAAATGCATTTGTTGTAATGAACCACAACTCTTATATATATTTGAAAACTCGGTACCTTTCAGAACCAGTCTGTCAAATCATGTTTAGAAATAAATTTTGCCATAAAAATACGATCTTTATTCGTCGATTTGCCCTATTTCCTAATTAATGCCATAAATTTTGACGGTTTGAAATGTCAGTTGGCGCATGGAAGGAATAAGGCTACCTCGTGAAATGTGCAAGCATCGAAACACGGGATATATATTGATTTAGCTTAATTAATCCGGTTTTACCGATGTTAATTTATTTTTCGGTATTCTTTGTATCGAAATTTTTTCTTTAACTCTTTAAACCTCTAACCCCCAAATTTGCGATGATCGATTTTTGTTAATAAAAACGTAATTATGATTAGGAGCTTAATTCATTTTGTAATTATTTACATTCGTCGTATTGCGACTCGGAGTTTTGAAGGTAAGTTTTCGAGAAGTTTGCATGCCGAGCTGCGAAACCGCGAGATCGCGATTCTACGACTTAATTAAAAGGGAAGATAAACTCGGATTATGTGATTAATTAATTATGATCATACGCTTATCATGAATTTGTGAGTCGGGGCTTAGACAACATAACTTTTTAAAAAAGAAAATGCTGAGTGGCGAATTGCTGACAGAATGTTACCATGGTTTAGCTTTTGCTTTTAACCTTGACACGGGTTACTAAAATAAGGACTTTGTGTTCTCGGCTATCGGGGCTACGACAATAAATTTTTGGGTTTGGTGAATGCCGAGGTGCGAAAACCCGATGACATTTAATCATGGTTTAGGGAAAACTTTACTTTCGTTACCACCCTGGGTGAAAAAATAAAACGATTTCGCCGTTTCGTAGCTCGGGACATGTGAACTATGTGATTTATAGTATCCGACCTACGAGATCCTGAGATAGAACAAAAGAGGAAACATTTTTACGAAAGGTAGGAATCGTCTCGAGAGTACAATAATCATCGTTGCTCGCGTGATAAAGCTTCAAAGATTTGAAACCACAGAGGGAAAATACGAAAACCATCTTTCGATTTCGAGCATTAAGAATGAAATTTGTGACGGGCTAGAAAAACAAAGGCGGCTCCAACATAGGCTCTAGCTAGGGATCCTGCTTTCTTGTAAGGCAAAAAGAACAATAGATCACATGCCCATATTGGGTAAATGGAGTCAATAGCTTCAGTCAGGCGAAAAGGTTCCTGAGAACAGAGTATCGAAGGGGGAAAGAGACTTTGTTTTTTACCTTGAAAAGCTTTTTCCAAACTCAGATACTCTTTTTAAACTTAGCTGTATTCCCTTTCACGACCTTGCCTTTCCTGCTACTAATTTCAGGTCTGCTTTAAGACAATCAAAAGAGTTCTAGGGGACCCAATAGATCTTGCAGCTATCAGCTTGCATCAAAAGAATAAGATTATATGTTTTTAATTGCGAAGTCCCATCTGAACTTGGGATGTAGATCAGGTTTTTAAAAAAAAATTGGTTATCGGAGTAGAGTGATATTCATGTATAACAACCTTGCAGATATCTCAGATATTGCTTCACTACCAGCGAGCCTGTTCAGTACCCTGGTGAAGTTATCTGGCCCCTTTTACTGAATTTCCTTTCACCACTTCGGAATATATTCATGCATTTAAATGCTGAGACGAGGGCAATCATTTCT
>JASDQU010384357.1:342-11066 GCA_032191745.1 Picea mariana | reverse complement strand
AGGGAGCATATGGGGAAACGAACAAAGTGAACTTGAATCGAACCTCAGCCGAACCTCAGCCGAACCTCATCCGAACCTAAACTTTGTTTTGAGGTTCGCCGAACTTCGAACCTCAAGGTTCAGGTTCGGCGAACCTTGTGACATAGGTTGAGGATAGGCTAGACAGAGCTAGCAACTAGTCCCCTTGGAAGACCAGGATCACTTTCACCTTGGAGAATCTTGAACTATGGGATATAGTTCAGGCTCCCGTTGTTGTTCCTCCTGTCATTGCTCCCTTGTTGGTGGCAGAGTTCAGGAAGAGGAACAATAAGGCGAAAAGGATTATTTGTGTCTGGGTGAGAGACCACGTCATTCCATATTTGACTGGTAAAGACTATGCATTTGAGATATGGGATTCTTTATGCAAGCTTTACCAGAGTCCAAACCAGAACCAGAAGATGGTTCTGCAGGACAGGCTCAGGAGCATTCGATTATGAGTCGGTTAAATCATTCCTTGGCAGATTCACTCAGATCAGAGACGAGCTTGCAGCCGTTGGAGAGATAGTGGACCCAAACTTTATGGTGAGGATAGACTTAAAAAGCTTTACCAAACCATGGGGTCCATTTGTTCGAGGCATTGTTGCCTGAGAGGTTATGCCTACTTGGGAGAGAATTTGGGATGATTTTGTACAGGAGGAGACGAGACTCACCTCAGAGTCCTCAGGACAATAGCGGATTACCCAGGGTGATGGTTGGTTGGCGAATGGATACAAAAAAGGGCCAGAAACCAAAAGTCAAATGAAAAAAGACATGGACTAGAAGCAGACGATAGGATACTGAAAGGGGGTATGCCAAACTCAAGTAAGTAGGTCGGTACGGAAGAGTAGTTGTTCACCAAAGAAACCATTTCTCCAGAGGCATTCTCCGATTGTTCAAAATTGTCCTTTCCTAACGCTATCGTTGTATAGTATAGTATCGGATGGGATAGGAGAGGATCAAATAGGTGTATTCAACGGATTCTTCTTATGGGCCTCCCAGACTCGGTGGCAAGCTCCAGCACCATAGTTTATTGCTCTGTGGACTAAGGGCAAGAAGAAGACCGATAGAGGTGCTAGACAGGGTCCCAAAGGAGGGGCCAAACCACAACAGAGTGGCGGTGGGAAAGAGAGACATGAGCACAGCGAGATTCTTTGCTTGTGGAGAAATGGGTCACTATGCAGAACAGTGTCCCAAGAAGAAGAAGAAGAAGCAATAGGATGACACTGCAGCGACAACAGAGGAGATCGAGTTCATTGTTTAGTATGAGAGGGAGTGCACGTTCGTCAGTTCCTTGTCAGCTGTTACACCATCCAGCGTCAGGTGGGGAGACAGAGTTGAGGAGGACCTATTGACTCATAGTAGTGATTCAAAGGGAGCTCAGACTCAGTTTTCATGGACACCATCTTCAGGGGTGACTGGTCCACCCGAGATAGCTTCAGTTTCAGAGTTGTCGAGACAAAGGGTTGGTGCAGGGGCTTCAGAGCATCAGAGATTAATGAGGAGGAGCAGCAGGGCACCACAGAGGCTTGAGCCTCACTTGGCTACGGAGACGAGCATATCAGGTTTTGGATCCACTTTAGGTGGAAGTCACTTGGTGAGAGGCCAAGTTGAGGATCTTGGTGAGATGTCGAGATCCAAATACTCTTGGTGAGATACCAAGAGGAGGAGACTCTTGGTGAGATGCCAAGAGAGTGACTCTTGGTGAGATGCCAAGAGTAGTGACCATTGGCGATATGCCAGGAGGTAGAAATCCTTGGTGGGAGACCAAGGTTGAGATCCTTGGTATGATACCAAGATCTAGGTGATCTTGGATGGGTGGAGATGCACTTCCATCTATAGATCACACAGATTGAGCAAATCTGTGTAAGAGACCATTTTTGATGTTCAGGGTACAACCATACTCACCGAGTATTTGCTAGTAGGCAACCATGTCCACTGTAGGGATGAGATTGGTAGTGAAGGGCACTTTCTTCGGTGAGAGGGAGTGTTGAGATTTGGGTACCTTGGAAAGTGGTCCCCTTGTGTTTGTGAGTCTCTAAACACAAAGGGGGAGACTATTACCCTCATTACTTTACTTTATGATTCTAATTTCACTTTGACTTAGGAGATTTAAGTCAAAAGTGAAATATGTGACTTAAGTCATTAAAATGACATTTAATTCACTTTGTGGGTGAGTTAAAGGACATAAAGCAAACTAAGGAAAGTGGGTTTCCTAAGTGATATTTTTGGATTAGATCTCACCCATTGATTAGACTTGGCTAGATTGGATCTAGGCCATTGATCTTTTAGGGTTTGGCCAAAGAGAGGCTAAAAGAGGTAATAGGGAAAATATGAGATTCATTCTTCACTTGAGAGGAGAGGAGAAGGAGGAGAGCTCTTGGGCACATATCTTGAGGAGGAGAGGGCGTATGAGGTCAAGAGTTTGGGAGGAGCCATAGCTTGGCACTAGTTCACCATGGGGTGTCTACCATGGAGCATGGGCTACACCTTGATGGAGGGCGCATTCATCTAGTGAGGGGCGCACAAGCTTGTGAGGGGCGCACTTTGGGAGAAGGAGGGCGCATCAAGCTTGGAGAGGAAGGACACCTTGAGGAGGAGACTCCTTCCTTATGCTTAGGTGCACTCTAGAGTGTAGAGGGCGCAAGGGTGAAGGAGGGCGCACTATTGTGGAGTTTTGCTAGAGGGGGCGCACTTGAGTATAGGGGTGCACCATCACTTGGAGGGAGGCACTCTTGAGAGGAGGGTGCTTCAACAAGGGCAACACAAAGGCAATGGAAGGTAAAGGCACAAGCAAAGGAAAGGTCAAGGAAAAGGCACAAGGGAAGAGGACCAAAAGCTAGCAAGGCAAGAGGGGCGCACCAAGGCAAAGGGCACCTTGCTTCAAAAGGCTAGTAGGGACATCTTCAAGGGACTCCAAGGCTTTCGAGAAGCGTTGCTATTGTAACAGGTTCACTTGTTTATGTTTTCCGTGTTGTACATTTTGCTTCGAGGCCTTCTATATACATCTACTCCAAACTGGCTTTCCCCATGGGGGGTTTTTCCAGGGTCATGTTGACCAAAAACATGTGTCAATTTCATGCATGCTTAGAATTGTTAAATCAACATTTAGAGTTGTAATGATTAGGAGGAGTGTTATGTGTTTTGAGTTATATTGTATGTGCTAATCATTTGTATGAAAATCACTTGTAAGGGCACCTCAAAAGGACACTTAACCACAAAAATTATCAACAAAAAGTAACCAAACAGTTTGCTGTCCTAAAAGACAACAAAGGACATATTTGGAAAGTCAAACTTAGAGCCAAATTTTAGGTCAAAGACAGACCTGTTAGCCAAATAGTACCTCGTTTCTCTTCATAAACAAGAGACAAAAGAACACGAGATTTATCTTGGGAAAACCCCAAATGGGGGAAAATCCCAACAACCTTTCTTAGATAGATTACATGCACAAAGCAAGTCCAATCATGAACCAACAGATAAACCCTAGCACAAGGGCTAGCTCAAGATACAACCATAAATACCATCCCAGTTGCAGCAACATCACAATACCAACATAGCGCACCTTTTCTAAGGGTAGTGCACGAGAGAAATACTTGAAAAAATGAACAAGACGAATCTCTGTCACTACAGCTGCTACGTCACCCTTCCTCAGACTTGCGCCTTACTTCTGTGTAGATGAGAGAGTGTGAGTGAGTGTGTCCAAATGAGCCAAGGCGCCTCCTATTTATAGCCTTTCTGTCCTGTTCACTGAGATGACTTCTCTTCTAGGAAGGTGTCACTTCTTTATTCTTTATTCCTCTGGGCCGACTTCTCTTCTAGGGTATTTCCACGTCTGTTCAATGGTTCTCTTGCTTCTGGAATCTTCTTCTTGTCTAAGAAAATTCATCTAGGAGGGAAAGTACCTCCTGCAGCTACCAAAATATCAACAATTCCCTCATATAAGAGGATGAAGCTTGATTCCATAGTTGAGAAGGGGATCTTCGTTGGTTACAACGAAACTTCGAAGGTCTACCGAGTCTATGTTCCAACATTCAAGAAGACAATGGTTGGGAGGGATGTGCGATTCGAGGAGGAGAAGGCTTTCAAGAAGTCTTATAACATGCCAACAACAACAGGGTATTAGGAGTTATTAGCTCCAAAGGAGGAGGAGCCACAAGTACAAGTCACAGGGATAGGTACATGTACAAGGACTAGTACTCAGACAGTGGAGCAGGATGAGGAGTAGGAAGCTCCTCCCATAGATATTGGACCTCCTACTGCAGGGAGGAAGGGGAGTCGAGAGATTTCTTAGACATTACGAGATGCTCAGAAGTTTGTGTGTGCTCCTAGGATGATTGTTAAATAGAGCAAACCACCACAATCTAGGGTATATGGCGTTGATGAGTGATCTCATTGATAGGGAGCCTTCTAGTTTTCAGGAGGCATCGGAGCAACATGTTTGGAGGGATGCCATGGTGGAGGAGCATGCCTCCATCATGAAGAATCATGTATGGGAGGTGGTGCCAAGACCTGAGGGCAGGTCAGTGGTTGGGTCTCGTTGGATCTATAAGATCAAGCATGCTACAAATGGCAGCATTGAGAAATTCAAAGCTAGGTTCGTGACTAAGGGGTTCTCTCAAAAAGAGGGACTTGACTACCACGAGACATTTGCCCTGGTAGCCAGATATACTTCCATAAGGGCTGTGATCTCATTAGCAACAGAGATGGGTTGGAGATTCATCACATGGACGTCAAGACAACGTTCCTTAATGGAGTTATTGAGGAAGAAGTGTATATAGAACAACTAGAGGGTTTTGAGGTTTATGGGAGAGAGTCCCATGTATGTAGACTGAAGAGAGCACTGTATGGGCTCAAGCAGGCACCCTGAGCATGGTATGAGCGCATTGATAGTTACTTGCAGGGCATGGGCTTCGTGAAGAGTGAGGCAGACTCAAATCTCTATTATATCATGATAGGGGGAGAGCTACTCATTCTCGTGTTATATGTGGATGATCTATTTCTGATAGGTTCACAGAGGCTCATTGCAAAAAACAAGAGGGATCTTGCTTCGGAGTTCGATATGAAGGATTTTGGGTTAATGCACTATTTTCTTGAATTGGAGGTGTCGCAACGAGATGGCGAGATATTCCTAGGACAGGGGAAATACACAGTAGAGATCTTGAAGAGATTCAGGATGCAGGACTATTGGCCAATGTCTACACCCATGGTTACTAATTGGAAGAAGATAGATGCTTCCAAGCAGGAGGTAGTAGACCCTACCTTATACAGGAAGTTGATAGGCTCTCTCATGTATCTGGTCAATACTAGGCCAAACATTTGTTTTGTTGTGAATACTCTTAGTCAGTTCATAGTTGAACCAAGGAGAGCACATTGGACAACAACGAAACATATTTTGAGGTACCTACGTGGCATAGTTGAATATGGTTTGAGGTATGCTCAGGGAGATGGAGTGAAGTTGATGGGATTTATAGATGCAGATTGGGCATGCAATGCAGTGGACAAAAAAAGCACTTCAGGGTGGTGTTTTCAGCTTGGGATCGGGGGTTGTCTCTTGGTTCAATAGGAAGTAGAAGTCTGTTACATTGAGTTCTGCAGAAGTAGAAGTCTGTTGCATTGAGTTCTGCAGAAGCATAATACATGACAATGAGCATGGCAACATGTGAGGTCGTATGGCTTCGGAAACTGCTAGTGGCATTGTTCGGTCAAGAGCTAGAGCCGACCATCATCCATTGTGATAATCAGAGTTGCATAAAACTCTCTGAGAATCTGGTGTTTCATGATAGGTCGAAGCATATTGACATCAGGTATCACTTCATTCGAGATTTTGTGCAGAAGGGTGCAATTCAGGTACAGTATGTGCCTACAGATTAGCAGGTGGCAGACATTCTCACCAAGGCCTTGATGAAAGGCAAGTTTGTCTTCTTCAAGGATAAGATGGGAATAGTGGAGAACACCTTCCTCGCTAAGAGGGAGTGTTGAATATTGTAGCTCGGACATGTGTTCTTGCTTAGGCGAGGTGTCACACAAGGAAGGAACACTAGAATTAATGGTTCTCCAAGTCATTTAAATTTTTCCTAAGTCTAACTTAGGAAAATGTGATTAATTAATCTGATTAGTGTCATATAAATATTTCCTAAGTCTACAATTAGGAAATGACAATAATTAATCCGTATTAGGTAACTTTCTGTGAGAAGCTTCTTTGATCTTATCCAAAAGTCAAAGTGAGTTTCAGATTAGATCGTAGCCATTGATTTGACACGTTGGGGATTTAATCTCCACCATTGAATCAAATAGCCAGAGATTTATAAGCAGAGGGGGTGGCTTGAGGAGATTTGGTGAATGACACCGAGGCTTTCAGCTACAAATCGAAAAGAGGGTAAGGGTTTATTCCTTGCAGGTTACAGGTGCGAAGAGGGAGATAGGAAGGATACAAGCCTTTATTTCCTACCAAGCCGTGAGCTAGGGCATGAGTTTGGGGCCAAGTCTCTTCGTGTGAAGGCCACGGTTGCTGTAAGGGCCGAGTTAGGGTGCTAGAGGGCCGAGTTTGGGGCCGTGTGGAAGCCGAGTGGGAGGGACAACTAGGCCGTGGCCTCCCCAATCCAGACATAGCCAGATCGTGGGGCCGTGAGCTCCTACAACCACGCCTACAGTCGCTGCAGTATGAAAGTAGTAGATCCGTGAGGAAGAAGCCGAGTTCTAGAGATCCATAGGCTAAAGATTTGTCCACTTGTATCTTTGATAGATTTCTCTATGGTTTAACTTTTGGAATAACCTTATAATTTGCAAGTAAAGCATCAACTTGGGAAACTACATGAAATGTAGGCATCATCTTTTCTTCAAACAAAATAGAGTTTCTAGCTAT
The DNA here is from genome assembly GCA_032191745.1 of Picea mariana. Lineage (NCBI taxonomy): Eukaryota > Viridiplantae > Streptophyta > Pinopsida > Pinales > Pinaceae > Picea > Picea mariana. The sequence continues at coordinate 4,189 of JASDQU010384357.1, read as the reverse complement.
CCATATTCTCTATAGAACCAAAAATGGGATTGCCCTGAAGCACTTTAGATCACCCTGAGTAAACCAAACATTAAGACATGTATCTATGTATTCACATTTCCAATGGTTCTGGATACCTAGAATCTCCCTGACCTCAACTCAGACTTTCTTAGAAAAAATACAATGCAAGAACAAGTGTGAAGTGTTTTCCTCACTACACCTGCAAAGTAAACTAATGCTTGGATGTGCTCTATTCCTTTTCTGGAGGGCTTCCCATGTTAAAACTTTATTGTTCAATTTGAGCCACATAAACAACTTACACTTGGGAGGGGCCTTAACTTTCCAAATCTTCTGCCACCACCATTTGTTATCACCTGATCCTGGTCCAAAAAGAGCCGAGTATCTAAGAATAGGGGTATAATTTCCCCTGTTCCATTAGGAGCCCATATTAATTCATCTGGGAAAATGTTCAATCTTATATGTGCCTTCTTCAATTCTGCTAAAATGTGATCCCACCTTTCGGCCAAATTTCCTCCTAGACCAAGATCAACTACCTTTATCCATCCTTGAGACCACAAGGATGTGTCATTTGGGTTGCCAATCAAATCTAGTGTACATCTTCTAATTACTTGTAGGTGTTGTATGATTTCACGAGGGAGGAATATGTCTCTACCACACCCGATTGTTACATCTACCCCCACTCTTACTTGTTATCCATCTCCCACTTGCCATGCCAAATAGGAGTCTATGAATGGGAAGGCTAGTCTCTTTTCCTTCCATTGGTTGGATACATTAACTATACTCTTCCTTTCCTTTCTAATCCATTCCAAGAGAGTCCCTGGAGCAATATATTTCTGTATGGGAATCTGTTAGCACCTAATTTGTAGTGGTAAAAAATTTTCTCACCTTCTCCAAAGTTTTATTGGGTCAGTATGGTCTGTCTGAGTCAGTTTGTTTTGGTTTGGTCTAGTCTATTGTCAACATTTACAGAAGTCTGTAATGAGTCTTAAAAAGTGTCTTCGATGAGTCAACCAGGTCAAAAAAACCAATATATTCTATGAAAATCTTGGCTTCCAAGCAACAGAGTTGCATCTTTAGGTGTCGTTACCTTTGTTGAAGTTTTGAACATCCGATAGCGAATTGTCGCTACCGGAAGTTCTACATTAGGTTAAAAAGGGTAATTAAAGGTTATAGTCATTTTGCTGTACGAATGCCAAGTAAGCCATGCGAACCTTAGTTGATGATTTTTTTAAAAGGTTATCATATGGTTGTACTTCTCAAATCTGATAGTTATGTGCCCTATCAAATCATAATTAACTGTTTTTCATGTCATTTCCCAAGTTTGTTAGCCCGCCGCCTAGTCACTGAAATGATTGTGCATTCCCGACATGACCTCGCTACATGTTGGTTGTGTTATTTAAAAATAATGAATTCTGGATGTTTTCTTCTCACCTAAATTGTAACCTTGTTCATTCTAATTGTCAGCATAGCATGATAGAATTTTTAGCTTGCAGGAAATGGGTAAAGGAGGAAACGTTGTACACGTTGAACCAAAGGGTGTCGAGCTGCTAGAAGCCTATTCTGAGTTCGTTGACCAATTTAAACAAGCTGGCTGGTTCTCTCTATGTGAGAAACCTTGAGGATCCAATCCGACGGTCACCAAAGTGTTTGCAGAAAGATTTGATGGAAACAAGGTCGAATTTGGATATTTGTTGTTGCAGGTTTCATAAGTATCCATTGCAGCTATTGCTAAGCCTACCCACGGATGCAAAAAAATGGTTTAAGAACCAAACTATTACCAATGCAAAAATCAATAAGTTCTTAAAGCCAGAGCATCAAAACCTTGACTGGAGCAAAGGTATTCCAAGGAGTTGGCTCAAGGATAAATGGGGCGAACTGCTGAAGATGGTTCAGAGGTACATCACCTGTGAAGGTAGATATATCATTACCTTGATGTACCACATGAGATTTTTATTGCATTTCACAGGAGAAAGGAGAATGCGTTTTCCATTTTTCTTGTTAAAGAGCTTAACAAAAATGTTAGCTAGAGTTCAAGCTCATCCTGAAAACACCAAACATAGTGTTATACACCAAGGTTTAATCAAAATTTTAGTCATGGAGGAGTTGAACAAAACACAAAGGACTTGGCTGGTTTTAAAGCATAAATTCATGATTCTCAGGAAACATAAGCAGATACCACGTTGAAAGGATTAAAATTCTCAAAAACTCTAGAGGTATGGTTATTGGGTCTTCCTCTGCAGAACAGGGGATAAAAGCATTTACAAGGATTACCAGGAGTGCTGCAAGAAAGATTTCCTTTGAAGAAAAGAGCACATTAAAAGATGCAGTAGAATCCGTCCTAGAGCAGAGAAATTCATCTCCTGAGGTTAAAACGATTTATAACAGGAAAAAGAGAAGAACAACTACTGATGATTCAAAAACTATAGAGCTAGTCATTGAGAGACTGTCTAGTAGCACAACAGTTAAAAAAGGATCTAGGAAATCTTCTCAGAAAGCTAAACAGAAAGCACCAGAGGAGCATGTGTCTAGAAGATCACACACTCGTATGACCAATAAGCTGAGATTAAATGCAAAATCGATTGTAGACCCTTCTTTAAAGAACATAATCCTCACAATAGAGGATGATGCAAAGGGATCCTTTCCAGAGAATGAGGAAAGACAAAGAGAGACAAAGCTCCCTAAGCCTGTTCCAGATAAGCTGAAGAAGAAGAAGAAGAAGAATAGATCAAAGAAGACAGAGCAGAGAACTCCTCAACCTGAAGAACTCAATCAATCCTTGGAGTTGGGAGATGTGCAACCTCAAAGTTCCATGCCAATTGAAGAAAATGTACATGATGCACCTGAAATAGCTACAGAAGAATATGTGGTTTCATCTCAACCAAGTCAGAGTAAAAATATCTTAAACTTACCATATTCAGATAGTGAAGATTCTGAGCCAGAAGGATGGGCATAACAAGGAGGTGCCGGTACAGGAACCAATCACAACAACACAACCAAGCAACAAAGGGGACAAGAAGATAGAGAAGCTTCAAAAAAAAGTTGAAAAAGTTTAAGAGATTGATCAAGCACCTCAGACATGAAAATGCTATGTACAAAAAGCAGAGTAAAAGGGCCATGAAAAAGAAGGACAAACTGGCTATCAAACATGATAAGCTGTGTGCTTGGGCTCAAAAGATATACCAAAATAATGGTAAGTTGTTTAGACAGGGCAGGAAATTGAAAAGAAAGTGGCTACAGGAGAAACTCAGGAACCAAGATAGGGACAATCTCAAATTACTTGCAAAAGCTATTCGTCATGTTCTATAAGGAGTAGTACAGAGACTTCAAATGGTAAGTACCAAATGCTATCGAGGGATTTCATCAATAGAACAAAGTAATTTTGGAAAAGGATGTGTCTCTAGCAAGTGGTTCAAAATTTTGAAGACTGAACTTCTGGTAGCGACTTCTACAGGAAAATTCAAAAGCGCTACCAGAATTTTTGAGATTGACAATTTTTCCTTATTTTGTGAATTCCGAATATGCAGCGTATCTAGAAAGTTGTTGATTCTATTGACAACCCTCAGTTATTTGTTTGTCTACCTTCTAAAGTCTGCTATGTGCCAAAGATGAGATCAAGATCTAAGATAGGATATAGTCAAAGGAAAGGCTTAGAAAGTGGATCTGGAACTGAAAATTGGATTTCACGCTCCAAATCTGGAAATCCGATTATGATATCTATAGATACTATTTTATTCCTAAGATTAAGTTCTGATCCATTAATTTTGGATCTTAGATCTATTTTTGAATTAATTTTGTATCTATGTTGCAGGAAACGCCCCCCCCCCCTCTGTTTCGGCGACCGGTACGG
>JASDQU010384356.1:3514-14643 GCA_032191745.1 Picea mariana | reverse complement strand
ATGGTGTGGTGCCATGTGGCCCAGTCATGGGCTGCCACGTGGCACCGTCGTATTGGTTATTGGTTCAAAATTTATGGACTCCGTGGGGTTCGAACCGTGAACCTCCTCCCACCATGTAAAGCATTAGCAAAGTCCGCCCGACCATCATACCATTGTTTTTTCCTTATTATATGAGTGGGAAAATATACATTTAATTTTGTATTGTTTTAAATTTGGTGGGGGGGTCGGGTCGGGGCTTAGCCCCGACCCGTGGTTGTATTGTGTTACCATATGACCATTTATGTGAATGTATGTGAATGTATAACGGATTCCGCGGTCATATCACTCATAGCATACGACCGTGTCATATGAATCTAGTACAATGGGTGCGCGCGCATTTTGGGTTGTGGTTTGAACGGTTGAACAACCTGCCACTTGTCTTATTGCTATTTTCCTATGGAACGGTTAGCCCTTTCACATTTTCATGAGGTCATATGACCCTCATGTGCCCGAGAGCTAGGCGGTTAGGGGCTGGCGTGCCCATAACCTTCCTACAGTTTGCACCGTTTACACAGTTGTGTTCGGTGCCGGGTTTTCATGCTTTAAATTGTGTGTGTGCTAGGTTGAATGAAAAAGGGTGTGATTTGTAGATGCAAAGACAACAAGCTTGAAGGGGGGACTTCCAGGAAGCCTAACTTCTTCGTTTTTTGGCCAAACGAGGTGCCGAAAAAGCCCAGCTAGGGGTGTTTGGACACTCTGAAGCCATTGGAGCAGTCTGTTGGTCAATTTGAGCATTGTAAAGCACGTTTTTGAGCACTTTGAGCAATTAATAATAATGATCCATTGGAAGCTGGACCAGGAGATGTAGCCCAAGAGAGGGGTGAACTTCTTTATCATTTGCTATGTTTATGTGATTATGTTCATTGATTATGCTACTGTTTATTTGTGTCTTAAATGAGTAAATCCTATTAAATGATGTTTTGCAAAGTTGATCCATTTGATTTTAACACATAAACTTTACTTGCAAATATTTTCAAGATTTCAAGTCTTCTTCATTTTTAGATCACCTGGTTTTTGATAATGTAGCTTATTTTTGCTCCACCCTACTGACAGAGTTTTCTCTGGACAAAGGAATCATAATTAGATACTCTGCAAATTATTATCCTCAGGGAAACATAGTGGTAGAATCAACCAATAAGAACCTAGTGATAATATTGAAAAAGACAGTTGCAGACAACCAAAGAAATTGGCATAATCTACTCCATAAATCCCCATGTGCCAATAGGGTTAAACCTAAGGAATCTATAGGAAATTCCCCATAATTTATATTTTATGGGTAGGAAGCCATTCTCCCAAATGGGCTTTATCTTCCATCTCTTCAGCTAGCCCAAGATTCCAGTAGGGAACCCTCATCGGTCATACAACAAAGGATTGACACTCTACTCATGCTAGAAGAAGATATACAAAAGGCTACATCAAAATTCCTATCTCACCAACAGATAGTGAAAATATGGTTTGATAAGCATAAGGCTAAAGAGAATAATTTTGAATTAGGGGACTCGGTCCTAAAATGGGACAGAGCAAACGAGCCTAAAGGCAAACATTCTAAGTTTCAAAATCTATGGCTCGGACCTTTCCAGGTGGCTGAGAAGATTGGGGAAGGAACCTATCGGTTGCAGAATCTATGGGGAGAACCTGACACCCTCCCAGTAAATGGCCAAACCCTAAAACAATATTTCCAATAAATAAATAAAAAATTAAAAAAATGTGTTTTATGTTGTGTATAAGTGTTTTCATGATTGCAAATTGCATTTTTGTTATTTTCTTTTGTTTTTGGACTTTTGCGATTTTGAAGGTTGTGTTAAGAGAGGAAATGGTTGAACTTAAATCATGTGACATATCCAACTCTGTTCTTAACTCATCGCTCACTTACAAACACAAGAAGCATTGAGGAGCTTGTAATCATTTCAAATGTATTTATGTCTAACCAGCAAAAATGAACAACTTCAGAGAAATGTCAGAGGTGTCTTCTTAGTATTTTGGTAAGACCTTAAGGGAAATAAGGAAATATGGAAAGGACTACATGAACCCCGAACACAAAGCTAGCAAAGGGTCCACCTAACCATCTCACTTTGTGAAATAAACAAACATTATCCTCTCCCACTCGCTCAGGGCATCATGTTGAAATAGAATGGACAATATCAAAAGAGTGAATAGTAGGAGAGGGTGTGCAGATATCTCCGTCGAAGCTATGGACACTCGCTGGCAGTGGAGCAAGGTATGTGATGTCCGGGTGACTTCACCAGGGCTATGGATGCTCACTAGTAGGGGAGCGACACCGGAGCAAGTGAGTAGAGGTAACTAAGGGATTCATGCAAGTGAATTCTTTGCCAGAATTTTGTAAAAAAGGGGAGTGAGTCAGGGTTATAGGAAATGAAGGAGGAATAAAGGTTAAAACCCCATGGGCAGAACCAAAAGATTCAACAGAAGAATTTCTAATGAAAAGGTAAAAGAGGTTTTGATTTAAAACTAGTTAAATTTCTCAATCAACTTTTGTATCAGTTGAGCCTGAAGAAGGAACAAAGATTCTGCTTTCACCTTGTAAGTTTCCATTTGTTGAGCACTCAACACACCCTAAATATCCTATGTCAGATTTTGATTTTTTGGGTACCACTTGATTTTTTGTGCTATCTAATTTGACCTTAGTATGAAAATTTTTTCCTTTTCTTATCTTTCTTTTCCATTTTAAGTCTTTGAAATTTTTCTCGGGCATGCGGAAATCATCATAAATTAAAAGATACTAACATTTAATTAAAGAATCGATAGTTGAAAATTTTTCCCAACGCAGTTAAGAAATTCGGCATCAGGAAGAATTAGAGGTAACAACAAAAAAAAAAAAAGATCACTCGAGAGAACCAAGGTAGCCAAGCGCCAATATTCATCGGCGTCGGCAACCGTGAGCTTTTATGAAGCGACAAGAATCACGGAAGGATATCGTCAACAACCAATCCTCATCGTCATCAGTAAGAAGAGAAAATAATAGGCGCCTCCCGAATAAATGAATCATATCACCGATCGCCGACTTCTGAAACGTTCTCAGCATCAGGGATTTTCAAGGACGTCACACATAAGGAAACCATGCGATAAGTTTATTTCCGAAATCCCACCTCCGATAATTTTCGGCATCAGTAGTCCCAAGTTTAGTTTAAATCTCTCGACATGAGAAAAGTCGAGCAAAGTCCCGACTCCGATCATTACCCATAAGACAAGTTCCCAATACGATGTATCCTGAATTAGTGGTGTCATGTCAGTACCATACGATGAAATCCATCGGCATCAAAAGTTTCTCATAGAAGGGTAGCCAAGCGCCAATATTCATCGGCGTCGGCAACCGTGAGCTTTTATGAAGCGACAAGAATCACGGAAGGATATCGTCAACAACCAATCCTCATCGTCATCAGTAAGAAGAGAAAATAATAGGCGCCTCCCGAATAAATGAATCATATCACCGATCGCCGACTTCTGAAACGTTCTCAGCATCAGGGATTTTCAAGGACGTCACACATAAGGAAACCATGCGATAAGTTTATTTCCGAAATCCCACCTCCGATAATTTTCGGCATCAGTAGTCCCAAGTTTAGTTTAAATCTCTCGACATGAGAAAAGTCGAGCAAAGTCCCGACTCCGATCATTACCCATAAGACAAGTTCCCAATACGATGTATCCTGAATTAGTGGTGTCATGTCAGTACCATACGATGAAATCCATCGGCATCAAAAGTTTCTCATAGAAGGGTAGCCAAGCGCCAATATTCATCGGCGTCGGCAACCGTGAGCTTTTATGAAGCGACAAGAATCACGGAAGGATATCGTCAACAACCAATCCTCATCGTCATCAGTAAGAAGAGAAAATAATAGGCGCCTCCCGAATAAATGAATCATATCACCGATCGCCGACTTCTGAAACGTTCTCAGCATCAGGGATTTTCAAGGACGTCACACATAAGGAAACCATGCGATAAGTTTATTTCCGAAATCCCACCTCCGATAATTTTCGGCATCAGTAGTCCCAAGTTTAGTTTAAATCTCTCGACATGAGAAAAGTCGAGCAAAGTCCCGACTCCGATCATTACCCATAAGACAAGTTCCCAATACGATGTATCCTGAATTAGTGGTGTCATGTCAGTACCATACGATGAAATCCATCGGCATCAAAAGTTTCTCATAGAAGGATATCAATGAAAACACAAGGGAAACTGGAACAATGTTAAGTATAAAAATTGGAGCTAACTCATGAGAAAGTGTGGACAACGAACACAGTATGCACACAAAAGAGGAAATGATGCATTGAGCCAGAACTCGTTCGTTAAAATCTTGAGACTTTATATATTGAATTACCTCCAAGCTCAAATTACATACAAAATACATATCTACAACTTTCGTACAACCAACCCAGTTACATTAGGAACATGAAAATCTCCTTACAAAAGGGAAAATTATCAAAGTGGTGTCACGGATGAAAAACACAAAACAGAGTTCGCTAATCATGCCTCTTCAGCGCATGGACTTTCTTCCCAGCTACTTCACGCTCCCTGATTTGTTTTCATCTTTTTTTCTTCTGATACTCTTTGCACCTCGCGCAACTGCATGATCATATCCTGCACCTCCCGAAGTTGCCTCTTGAGCCAGGTTTCATTCCCTTCATGACCTTGAGGTGTTGACACCTCAAGGGTCTTTGCCACCAACTACCATCGTAGTTCTCTATTCTCCTGGTAAAGTTCAACTATGGAAATTTGTGCATGTTCCAGCTGCTGACTAGGTTCTCAAACATTAGAATATGAGGCTTCTATCCTTCTCGCTCGGCTTCTGTCTCCTTGACTAATGGTTTTGACAGGATCTAGCCAGATAGCGTGCATTAGGAACTCCTCAGTGGCTAATCATATGCATGACTCAATTGAGATTTGGATTACCCCTCCTACATCCTTGTTCTTCGAGGGCCTTCCTCTCCTCGATGGTATCTGTTGTTGGGGAAGCGTGGCTTCCAAATTGTGCCCTTCTGACATAAATTCTTCCACTTCGGCCTCCACATGGGGTGATACCATTGCTTCTAAGAGAAGGTAGGAATAATTCTTTGAATCTTCGGGTACAACCACTGTAAATGAGAATGAGTCCCAGGCATTCTACGGCTCAAGCCTGGCGCTTCGGCTGCCTCGCAAACCCCATCTTGCATTTTGAGGATTGCCCATGGTGTGACATCGTATCTACCTTATCTGTGGATGACTCAGGCCTAAAGAAAAGAATTCGATCGAATACGATTTGTTGGAGTTAATTCACACACACCTAGGATTTATTTTTCCTAAGGTTTTTCCTTGTTTATTAGTCATAATTAGTCATTATCCAGTCTCCTATATTTTAGGAGAGAATATTCCACCTGGAGAATATTCTCTTTCAGTTGGCACTTCAGTTTGACTAGTTGAGTAGAGTTTAGATGTTGCATTGTTTTTTTCACCATGCAACATTGGGATCATCACCAACTCACTACTCTTTGTTCAGTCAATTAATTGAAGACTAGTTGACTAGTTAACTCAGCTCGGTGGCAGTTCACTCCCATAACTGCCTGAGAGACTAGACTAGGTGGCAGTTTACTCTTGTAACTATTGGTGTGTGTCCAGATCAATCTAGACCACCACTATGGCTCATTAGTTACTCATTTATCCTATATATATTGTAATTTATTCACTCTTTGAGTGTGGAAATGGTTAATGAGAATTCTTCCATTCTTTCTCTCCTTCTTCTTCTTTCTCCAATTATCTCTGCAAATGTGTGTATTATTGTTTAGCTAGATCTATTATGTGTAGTTTCAACACATTTACATGGTATTAGAGCCGATGGACTGCTAAGAAAAAGCTAAACCAAATCATTTTTTGCAGGTACAAAAGATTGAAGACAAAAAAAAGATGGATTATTCGCCATATATACTTCTCACACCTCATAACTATTTGGAATGGAAGCCAAAAATTCTACTTATGCTCAGATGCAGAGGCTTGTACCAAATATCTATGGAAATGGAAGTAGACCTTGATTCTATCGATGAGAAAAATGACTTTCTCAATAGACAAGATATGGCCATAGGATGTATCCTCTATTTTATTTCTCCCAAAATTCTCCATCAAGTATATGATGACTCACAAGTATTCACTCCAAATGATTTATGAAGAAGATTGGAGGTTTTATTTGGGAATAAGGAAGAATGCATGCAAAATGTTGACAAGATAGAGAATGTAGAAAATCCACTGGAAGATAAATCATCTTAGTTTGAAGAGCCTTCTACACAAGTATCTACAGAAATTTGTATTCCAATAATTGAAGATGATGTCTACTCCATTTCAAATTTGTTTTATTAAGTTCATGTGGAAGATATATGGCATGCATCTTAGGAGTCACATGCAGACACTTTTGCATGCACCATGCATGCATCTCAGGAGTCAAAAAGGGATCTGTGCACATCAGACGCCATTCTGATATTTTCTGAGCACTATTTGCAGAAAAAAATTGGATATTTGAATTCCTCTCGGAAAAATATCCAATTTCAAAAAACAAATCATCCGAAACGGAGTCCGGAAAGTGAAATTGCGATCATTTTAAAATCAACAAAATTTCAACATTTTTCCGGAAACGGCCGCACGGTTTTCAAAATTTCATCCAAAATTTATTTGGATATTATTCATTACAAGAAAATAAAGTGAATATGTGTGGAAATATTAATGATGCATATACTTCATTAGATCCGTGCAGACATCTACATCTTCAACAAAATCTTCAACGAGCACAAACTTGCACAATTGCGAGGTCTTCTTGGAGTGAAGGGCAGGGTTGCTTAGCAACTATTTTTTGTTCCTTCTCATTTTTTATTTTATGCATTGTAATTTGAGGGGGGGTTTTGTTCCCATGAGGTTTTCTCCCTTTCCTCGCTTAGTTCTGTGTATATTTGGTATTTGGGTACCTAACATGGCCTTGTTGCCGGGACCCATTCTTTATTTTCACGATAGTGATATTCAGGGGGGGTGTTGGAGTTGATTCACACACACCTAGTATTTATTTTTCCTAAGGTTTTTCCTTGTTTATTAGTCATAATTAGTCATTATCCAGTGTCCTATATTTTAGGAGAGAATATTCCACCTAGAGAATATTCTCTTTCAGTTGACACTTCAGTTTGACTAGTTGAGTTGAGTTTATATGTTCATTGGTTTTGTCACCATGAAACATTGGGATCATCACCAATTCACTACTCTTTGTTCAGTCAGTTAACTGAAGACTAGTTGACTAGTTAACTCAGCTAGGTGGCAGTTCACTCCCATAACTGCCTGAGAGAATAGACTAGGTGGCAGCTTACTCTTGTCACTGTTGGTGTGTGTCTAGATCAATATAGACCACCACTATGGCTCATTAGTTACTCATTTATCCTATATATATTGTAAATTATTCACTCTTTGAGTGTGGAAACGGTTAATGAGAATTCTTCCATTATTTCTCTCCTTCTTCTTTCTCCAATTATCTCTACAAATGTGTGTATTATTGTTTATCTAGATCTATTATGTGCAGGTTCAACACATTTACACGAGTCACCAATAGTGCATAAGCTCAACTAAATGAATAAAACTCTTACAAAACATATAGAATTTATAACGAAGTGGGGCAGTGAGCCGAAACTTTCCAGGGGGCACTGAATGCCTTGCGACATGATGTTTCATAGAATTATTGTGTCACATCTGCGCAATGGGTATGATCCAGGGCATGTGACATGTAGTCGATAGGAATCGTTGAGGATGTGTGGTACAATCATATCGATTCCTTTCAATTCTTCCAGCCTCCATAATGAGCTGATGATGGTCGATGCACTTGCTGATGCGACTCTCGTTTGAGAAATATGCCTCGATCGGAAGCATTTAACAACTTCACTTATAACAGTATCCGATATTTTTGGAACTGACTTGTACTTTTGGCACATGTTCGGCTCTGACATCGTTTCCCTACCCCAAGGGGCAACCGACCACTGGCGTGACTTTGACTCTCATGTTTTCCATACCTGATCTATCATGTTGTGGCACGTGGATGTAACCCACCCCAACTGAATAAAATGGCGGTGCTAACAAAGAATGTACATGTAATCTGAAAGGTTTTGAATATCACGTAAGTATCAAACAACTAGGCTTAGCGATCTTTACAGGTATGCATCAATCTGTTTTTTTTCTTCTCGCTTATGTTTTTCATATATTTTGTCGAGTATTGTCCTGTAAGAAATTTCTAAAATGATTTTAATCCTGAGTGTAGAAAATAAATCTCTGACTAATGAGAAACATTGGCTCCATAACCTCGCCTAAGAATTCAAGAGAAACTGGGTCTGAAGATCAACAATATGATAAATGATATGGAACTCCCCGAGTTCCACACCCCCTACAACTTCGTCGACTTGTGCGACATAGTCGAATCGCATTCCAAGCAAGATTCACTATGGGCCGAAAAGCTCGTGAAGATGACCGACACAACACTAGGTCAAGTGCAATGATTTATGGAACATCTTATTAGAGCTCGAACTGTGCTACAACATTTAAACACCAGTCTGGTGAAGTATCGAACCCATGTGATGGACATCAGAGGAATTCACACGGCTCCAATGGAACAACATAGATTTCCATGGGCCCAAACCTGCGACGAGTGTTTCATTAGTTGGTTGGAGTATGAGAGAATTCACCCTTTCGAGTGATACCTTGAGTTGATTGTTAAAGAAACTGTTAGAACATGACGCCACGTGGCGAATTTTTTTTTGTTTAAACTACACTTAGCCATTATTTTCAGTTGAATTTTATATTATAAATAAGAACATCGACCAAATAGTTAGAGGTCGATGGTTTCTTCAAGAAACTCTTCAATTTTAGTTTTGTTAAGAATTATTTCTGAGCTACCTTTAATAGAGAAGTCCTTCTCGACTAGAGAAAAGTTATTTTCATCAACTGCATGTGTGATTGGACGTGGAGAAGAACTATTTCCTATATCGTTTCATGAATGATGTTGTAATGAGTAAGAGAAATTAATTCTTTTGTCAAGTTATCTGGTGCAATGTTTTGTTGTTCTTTTCTTTAATGATGAATATGAATCATTGTGTTATTATGTGATGAATGATTATGGTAGATGAATTATTTTCCTTTCCATTATCTTATCGTATATGTGTTTTATTTCTGGTAATTAGTATCTCAGACAGTAATTGGATGCTCACATGGTTAATGTATTAGTACTAGGCCTGTGGTATAAATTTGTCGTGTGCATCCTTGAGCAGCGGGTTATCCCAAGCTTAGCCTCTTCCCCAATAGTTAAAACTTAATCCTATTTGTTACCAAGTTGGTTTATACCGGCTTACATCTCATATCGGTCCCACCCAAGAGAAAATAAAAAAAGAGAATAGTCCAAACTAAAGGAAGAGCCTTCATAAGAAAAACATAAATCCCATCGATAATTTAACCAGATCGCAAGATCTGGAGAACCATTCCACTATTAAACGCTGCAAAGTCTAATTGGGCCTCGATGGCGGGTGTGGTTCCTACTATTGAATCAAGGGATGTAGGACCCATCAACACCTTCCTTTATTCACTCTTCTCACCAACATCCTGTTACATTCAAGAACTCTGGAACTCAACATCGAACAAAACATAACATCTTAGAACTTGCATGAAAATGAGAACCTAGAAGAGAACCGTAGAAACCCTAATATCCCAACCCATTACATATTTATACATAAATGTAGGGCTTAAAATCCTAATCTATTCATCCCAAAAATACCCCATTACAATGCATGACCAACTCAGCTAACTAGTTGTTTGAAATATTTCTTCTACTTTTCAATCCGCATGTTGCTTTTCTACCGTTCTGTATTTCTAGAATGTCGCGATGTCATCCTTCTGTCATGCTTTATTCTTTGTCGGCTTTATCCTTCTATTTTCTTTATTCTCTTGTCTACGTGTTGTCTTTCTTCTGTGCACTTTCCTCCATCTGTGCATTTTCCTCTTGGATGCACATTAGTTTCACACTTTCTATCTTTCATTCTTCTTCCACACACTTTTCCTTTAATTAGTATTTTTCCTCAAAATTATATCAAAACTAAAAAAATGAAAAATTGTTTCCAAACATTCCTTTCCAACATCCCCCTAACACTCACTTGTGGCTCGTCCTAAGACACCCAATCATGTTTCCTTCTCTTCCATGATGAAATGAAATTTTGAGAGGCAACCTTTGCTACCTCCACCTCTTTGATGATTTTGGCCTCTGTTTCTGCTACCTCCTCTACTCCCTGTGCAGTCAAGTTTGTAATTTTTTCCTCTTCTTCAATTGTTTCTTGCTTGAACTTAACCTAAATCATGGTCAATTCTCTAATGACCCTCAATGCTTCTTCTTGCAGTGGTCCCAGTCTATGTTGAAGAATATTTTGTTGATCTTTCATTCTCTCCACTTCTACCTATGCGTGTCATTGAACCAAAATGACTGACATACGCTCCACCGATGGCAGTGTATCTGCCCTTTCTTCTTCCTGGTGCACATGTTCTTGTTCTTCTCTTAGCTTGGCCTCTATGGCCTTCATCTCTAGGTATTATATCAATTTTTTCCACCTATGCATTCTCCTCACAGAGCTTTACGCATTCTCTCTCTATCTTCTTAATGTTTGCAACTATTATGGTTTCCATTCTCTCTCTGCCTTTGTGCACCTCTGGTGGCATTCCGAGAATGCTCCTCAAATATAATTCCTAGATCTACTCCCTGAATCCCTTAATGAATTAACCAATATTCATCACTTTCTCCTCCATAGTAGCTTCTACTACTATGGGGCCTTTCGGTACCTCCTTGTATAATTTTTGGATAGCCTCTTATGTCCCCTACGCCATGCTCATGGCTTCATCATTTTTCCTTTAACACTTTACTGGCCTTCTCCTCCTATTCCTTGTTTAGTTTATGGTGTGATTCTTTGAAATGAGCCTTAGAGTTTCTTCCTTCTCCTTCCCAAAGGCCTCTTCCCGCATGATATCAACCTAAATCTGGATGGAGACATTGGGGATAATGTTTCCCATGGTGAAATCATCTTTTCTATGAGGTGAAATATTTTTG
>JASDQU010384355.1:0-11066 GCA_032191745.1 Picea mariana | reverse complement strand
CAAAACTAATTTACATCAATTACAGGTTCATCATATAAATACTAAGATTTAATCCTACAAGAGTCTAAACATTTTAGGTTTTTTTTTTCTTTGGTGATATTTCAGGGGGATATTTGTTTGAAATCCGGTAAGAAATTGTTAGATATGCACATTTGAGTGATTATTTTTGTATAATGCTAGTGTCTTTCATCATGCTATTTCTGCATTCAAAAATGGATTTTAAACAACAAAAAATAGTGATTTCATGTAGATTTACTTCCTGCAAATTTACTTGGCAACATTCCTGCAAAAAAAACAAAAAAGTAGAACAGTTAGACAACCCCAAATTCCATATTAATAATAAATAAATAATATTTGCTAGCAAGAGTAAATAAATAAATAATACTTACTAGTGAAAGTAGAGTAAGTGTATGATTCAGTAAAATTAATCGAATTCCACATTCCATATTAATAAATAAATAATATTTACTTGCAAGAATAGAGTAAGTGTATGATTGGTGTTATATTAGACTTGTTATAATTTTAAATAATAATAATTATCAATTTCTAAATCTCTAAACATATCCTTCTAAACTTGCAAGAGGAGGGGACTAAGCTGCTATGCAACTCTTGTTATAATATGATATTTACATGACATCTTCCCTAAAAAAAAAATATTTTTATTTTTTGAAAATAAATATTTATTTTTTGAAAATAAATAAATAAGGATGGAAACCATGAAACCTAAAATGAGCGACAACACTTGGAAGGAACTCATGTAGTAGTGTTTTATTGCAAATATATTATTTTTATTGTGAATTCAATACTAACTTGAAACCATGATGAGTTGAATTGATTATTGGTGAAGAGAAGTTCGTTGACTACTTAGTTTAATGTGTGTACGTTAAAAAAAATGAAACACATCATTCCAAATACAATTGAAGATCTATAGGTGAAGGCACACCATAACTGTAAGCTAATTTGGTAGAATTCATCTAGCTAATATGCCAAACCAACTATTGGAGAGTGTAATTTCTTAGTGTTTCAACCTTGAAATAAACCGAATTGGTATACAATAAATAGGAGCAAATTCTTTGATTGAATGTAACATCAATTGTGTGATTCAAAAATCATTTCGTATGGTATTAAAACCTACAGTCACAGTGACTATGGCAATGATTTTTTTTTTGGATATATTCCTATATGAGATTATGCATAGACAAGAATTGTTCATTAATTTTGTACCTTACCTTTCTATTTATAACTTATCATATGGATTTCTATTCATCCTCAGTGGGTTAAAAAAAATTAGGGAGATCTATCAAATTGAATCCTAGACTCTAATAAGAGCTCGACTCAAATTGATAATTGATTGACAATATTCCAAAATTATTATGATATGCAATTCAAGTGGATTTAACTCATCCACAAAATCGAATATGGTGTAATCCAATACTTAGTTAAACTATTAGTATTAATGCGAACATACTGATCTGTTAAAAGTGCATTAAGCATACATCACATACAACTATTTAATTAATTATAATTCCATGATAATAAATAAAAGTTTCATGTATTATATGCATATAAGGAATCTACAAGAAACAATAATCAATGCATCGTTGTGATTGTTAGGCAGCGGAAACAAAATAGAGCATAAAAAGCCAAAGCATCAACAAGCAAGATTAAACTGAGAACAACAATCAAACAATTGACACAATGACTTATGTGGAAACCCAATACAGGAAAAAACCACGGGGCAATGATATTCAATATTCTTATTATTCAAGGGAGAATTACAGTAGCTAGCACAGTCATATAACCATCCTCTCCTCACAGATACATTGCACTGCACAATATTGGATCTTTCTCACACACTCTACACACATTGCGCTCTCACCTCTATGGGTATGCTTGTATATATAACATCTCTCAAACAATTATACTAACTGATTATAATTAGATCCACCAATTACACAATCTATTCACAAAAGAGTGCATGCATGCACATTCCTAATATAGCTACATGCATGTGCATGTGACCGCATGGGAAATTCGTTGGCATGTTGCCAACAATCTCCACCTTGACAATAATTTTCCTGATATATCATGCCCAAATTTATCCATCACCTTTCCTGCAAGCCAATAGAAGCCAAGCACCATCACAACTCCATAATGTCTCTATCAGTACTGTTACGTGAACATGTCTTCACGATTCGCTCCAGTATGGACCATTTTGCCTCCGTCAGTAACCTGTCTAATCAACCGATGCACTTTTCTCATTTTGATACACTGGACCTTTAGTCAAATGCACAACACTTTGACCACCACAGAATACCACATCATGTACCTGTCCAAACTTACCCAATAGATCCTTGCATTCTTGCAAGACATAACCTAAGGTAGGTCTCCTCTTGTCCAAATATCATGAATCATAACCATAGACTAAATCACTGCAACCATTGTAGGTGATACGTGTGCTTATGTGTTTGAAGCACCCATTTCCATGCTCTTCACCTGGTTTTTCCATGTGTCTACTGACAACACCAACTGCATGTGAAATGCTGACCATTTCCCATCACAATCATCAAAATTCCTTATAGCATATAATACTTGAGACATATAACCCTTTTTCTGCTTCATCAGTTAGGATATAACTTGAAGAAAAATTACAATGGAAAGCCAAAGGGATTTTACCGATTTCACATTATTCATACCGAATTTCTTGAGTATCTTCACCACATGCTTTTTTTGTGATAACCAAGCTTACCATCATTCCTGTCTTTGTGTATTTCCATGCCCAAGATTTATTTTGCTGCTCCTAGATCCTTCATAACAACGCCCTACCCAACTAAGCTAACCTGTTGACTTCAACCATGCTTGTGCTTGCAACAAGCATAACATATAACACCAAGATAATGAATATACCATAAACATAATGGTTATACTCACTTCTTCTAAACTTTGGCTCACCATGAAGGAATCATACATCTTGTACCATTTTCCAGGCATGCTTCAGGCCATATAGTGATTCTTGAGTTTGCAAACAAATATTTTGTTGTGATTTTGAACTAACCATTCTAGTTGTTCCAAATACACCCCCTTATCCAAAAAACTCCATGTAAAAGAATTTTAGCATCTAGTTGTACTAACACAACTAGTGCTAACAAAACATGAATAGAAACACACTTTTAACAACTGGTGATACTTTCATGGAAATCAATTCCTTCCAAATACCCTTATGCTACCAGTCCTTCTTTGAACCTTTCATCTTTTACTATGTCTGATTTTATAAAATGAGATTCAACAGACACTACGTCTCTGTCCATGATGATTCTGTGGGTAGTAGGATCCCACAGTCTGTACCCTTTAACATCATCACCATATCAAATATCTATCTGTTTGATCTGGGTCCTACTTAGAGTGTTGATAAAAAAACATAAGCATCACAACCAAATAATTTCACATTTGAGTAATCACCAGATGACCTGTTCATACCTCTTCCAGAATATTCGAGTCTTTTGCAACCGATGATGATCGAGTTACCATATATCACAATTGCTTCTGTCCACAACTATTATTGTAACTTGGCATTACTGAACATGCCTATTTGATCCCAACTTCCTTGCAATAATTTCCAAGTTCTATGGATATGAACCTACCTTCATCATATATTCTCAAACACTTGCTTGACCTACCAACATATCAATCTTTTTACAAACCCACCTTTCTAACATGGACACACATCTCCACCTCGAACTTTGCATTCAAACAACTTTGACCAAATCCGGACAAACCAACCCAAGTGAACCTTTTCCACTCACCTCCAGGGACTTTACACTACAGTCTTAGTGCTCCACCTTAACACGAACATTCCCTTGACCAAATATGGCCAAGCCAGCCAAGCAAGCCTTCACTACTTACCTCCAAGCCCATTTGCAATGGAGTTCACCAAGCCTTTTATAGGCTTCATTACATGCAATCCATGGACACAATACCACGGGCTACCCAAAAACATGGACCCAAAAAACCACGTGCTTTGACCTAAAAGACTAGATTTAACTCATTAACTCTTTCATTCAGTCAAGGTTAACCCAACATACATTCCCCCCCACATATTCAATCTACCAAAATCTATGTTTAGGCTTTTCATAGGTGATCTGATAAACCGGAGGTATGCATTCATATCCAAGTCTTACAGACATATGCCCATTTACATGCAATCAATTATTTTTACAACACCAAAGTAAATACATTTTTTTTATTTCATGGTGACTCAACCATCACATCCCTACACCTTCTATGTGAACACAGGTGGTGATACACAACAAACTAACAAAAATTCATCAACCATACCTATGGTTGAATTTGATTCTTTTGTGGAGTCCTCTTTGGATGGTTGTTGTCTTTTCCAACAATCCTTCTTGAGATGCCCAAATTTGCCACAGAACCAAAATTTTCCCTTACCCTTATTGTCTTTTGACTTAGACCTAGCTATATCTCTTTGATTTTTCCCTCTTTCTGTAGAACGACCTATGACCACCATTGCTTTTGCTGTTGATGTTTCTTTACTGGATCTTCTCCTTATCTCCTCATACAACAAAGCTCCCACAACAATATCATAATCAATTGTATATGTTGTGCTAAACTACATAGATGTGACCAAATGATCCAAAGACTCAGGCAATGAACACAGTAGCGTAACCGCCTTGTCCTCATCTTCGTATGTTACGTCTATATTAGATAATTGACAAATCGAAGTATTGAAAGCATTCAAGTGATCAACAATTTCCATACATTCTTTCATCTACAAGCTGTACAACTGCCTCTTCAAGAAGATTTTGTTCATCAAAGACTTTTTCATATACAAAATCTCAAGTCTATTCCACAAGACTTTTGTTGTCTCCTCTTCAGCGATGTTAAACAACACTTCATTTGCCAGACACAAACAAATGGTACTGAGATCTCTTGCATCTAGATCTTCCCAGTCCTTGTCTGTCATGCTTGTCAGTTTCTTTGTCTTTCCATGCAATGGATTTTGCAATCCTTTTTGCACAATAAGATCTCACATATTGAGCTTCCATAACGTTCTTACCACTTAATTTCTCCACCTCAAACTTAGAAATCTGCACTTTTTCCATTAGCAGAAAACTCCAAAACCAATACTTATAAAACAAAGCCTTTTTAAATGTGAAAGAATAATGGTATAAACCCAAATTTTTTTAATAAAAAAGTTTTTTAGAAAACAATATTTTATGCCTAAAAAACCTTTTTACTAACCTCACTTTTTATTATTAAAAAAAGGTTCACCTTTTAAACATCCACCCACTTGAATTGTTCATACTTTAAACTTTCACCTTTGAAAGCTCACGACCATGGAATTAAAGCTCATGACCATGTCAACATAATAAGACAAGAACTTCATACCATCGAATTTTTATATGATGTGAATTTTGTTATATCGACGCTCTTGTGAGTGTGGAGAGGGAGCGTGACTTTTGTTAGAGATCGGTGCTCCTTGAGTGTGGATGGGGAAGCGCCGATTTATCAACACTCTATGGCGCATGAACCGGGTGCACCGATCCAGGATCAATTCTTATTTCTTAAGTGTGGGAGCGTCAAAACGCCTATAACACTTCCTAGGGAGCACTGGTGACCTGAAAACTCACTCAATCACATCCTCTATTCTTAGAAATTATCTTGGCTTTTCAGTACTTCGGTATGCTTTTCCTTATGTGCCAAAAACATGTCCAAAGGTTCTTGTGCTCATAGGAGACCTTCACACAATTCATATTGGATCACTTGCAACACCTACTAAACCTGCTCTGAGACCAGTTGTTAGGTAGCGGAAACAAAACAAAGCATAAAAAACCATAGCATCAACAAGCAAGATTAAACTGAGAACAACAATCACACAATTGACATAGTGACTTTGGTGGAAACCCAATACGGGAAAAAACCACAGGGCAATGATAGTCGATATTATTATTATTCAAGGGAGAATTACAATAGCCAACACATGCATATAACCATCCTCTCCTCAGAGACACACTGCACTACACAATATCGTTTCTTACTCATACACTCTACACACATTGCACTCTCACCTCTATGGATATGCTTGTATACATAACATCTCTCAAATAGTTATACTAACTTATTATAATTAGATCGACCAGTTACACAATATATTCAGAAAAGAGTGCATGCATTCACATTCCTAATATAGCTACATGCATGTGCATGTGACCGCATGGGAAATTCGTTGGCATGTTTCCAACAATGATGTAAATTAATATGCAATAAGGACTTTATAAAAAAATTCCTTAGTAATGTTACATTTCTAACATAAGGTGTGAAGGTTGATGCAAGATATATATCTATTAATATTTGAAAATACTCTTTATGCATATTGATTTACGGTAAAAAGATTAACACCAAGAAAGGTGTTACATAGATGTTCCATTCTAACCTCATTCTCTCCCTTTACCCATGTTTTAGTGTTTCGTTAAGCCACTAAAACTATTGGTAAAGGATTAGTTGAAACTTAAGAAAAAAATGATTTCATACTCATCATTACTATCATCACCATATAAAACTATTTCTTTACCCTACTCGAATTTCCATATGCACAACTATTATTCTTGTGCATTGAAACCCTCAAACCTACTTTCAAACCAAAATTTTATTTGTGATATTGAGAATATCCATATCATCCTATAAGGGTTCCTTCCTCATGATTCCCAACCAAAAAAACCATTTTTTTGCCCTATTCGGAGACTAATGTCCACTTAGGTGTTAAACAAAGGTTTGACATAGTTTAGTGCTAGCATTTTTAATCCCTTTGAGAATAATATCATTCCTGAAGCATGTGCCAAGATTAAATATAGGGAGGTGAGTTGCATGTTGAGAGTTTTACCACTCTGATTTAACATTCGTTCATTATACAAGCTATACTAGTGATCCACAACTCCTTAACACACATATTATAGACAAATTTATAGCATTCAATAGATCTAAGCTAATAGAAAATAAATGGAGCTATTGACAACCATCCATGCCAAATATACAAGACAAAATTTAAAAATAAGGTGGAATACTATTACTCCATTCCATCGGATAGATCCAACACATCCTTACACCCAAAATCAAAATACAAGTTGATCGTAATAGTGGCATAACAATGAACCAAAATCTATTATGCAATATTAGAACAATTCTCTACATACCTAGCCAATGAACCATTAAGTAACCACTATTCATAGTATTAAAGGCTTACTTATACATTCTTCTTAGTAATTATCCTTGAAATTATTAAAAACCCTAATGTAACTAACCTAGATAGCTTCATAAATACAATTCATCACATAACATAATTATTAGCCAAACTAGGCCACAATATAGGGGGCGTTGTCCATATTTTGCGCAATTGACTTTGGCTCCATGTGGTGCAACTGAGGCTATCCAAGTGTCATTCTATATCCTTCTTTATACTCTACACATCATCCAAAAATGAAGGGGGCAACAATAATTTATATGGTACTTGTAGTAGCAAAGGTCTATGATTCCAAATCCAAAATGATAAGGGAATTATCTACACACACAACAATCTCGACTGAAGAAAAAATAATGTGGGAAGTGTTTAAAATCTCAAGGGGGGCTGGGATATGGAATTATAAATTGTTTGAAGATAGGCTAAATGGATTCCTAATACCGTTAATGAGAAAAAAGGAGTAATGGGAACATATAAAGGAGATAAAATTTGTATATCAAACAAATGACCTAAAATATAGGCCCTAAAAGGATCATTTTAGAATGTTGAATTCAATTTGTGGGTAGGAATATGACAATTTGTGGCCCCAAGAATTGTAGTAACTACTATCTCAAGTGGATTATGGAGTTAGAGAAATCGATTCAGAGAAATTATCGAAGATAAATTACATCTATAATGCTATGAGAAAGAGAAGTACAACCCAAGGGGAAATCTCAACTAGTTATCACCAGTGTTGCTAGGCATTTGGCTAGTTCCATGCCAATATGTGGCCAATTAAGGTTATATGCACTAGACCAATGTGTTTACTAGGGATAACATCCATGAATGTGGGGAAGCGTCCCTTGGGTTTTATTGAAATATTTTAAAAATAAATTCCCTTGGCTCAACTAGTTGTCACTATTGTTACTAGGAATTTGTCTAATATTGTTCCTGTAGTTTCCCGGTTCAAATTCCCATAGGTGAGGAACAATAGTATACAATGATGAATTTACTAAGGATGCCATCTTTGAATGCAGAAAAGAAACCCTTGGTTTTCCATGTGCGTTTTTCATTGGAAAAAGAGGATAAAGAGAAGATGTGCATGCTAATTTTTTTTATTATGTATAGTTATATATTTTGGATCATCAAAAATACTAACTCTTGATATGGTTATGGGTAATTTGAAAAAGGAAAATTTTGATACCCTACCACTACACTAAAATGGGGACTAAATACCTCCACATATTTTATTGGGATATAGAAGATGGCATGCTTTAGTGGTCTAGAAGGATAGAAGAAAAATCCAATAAAGAAGTGTATAGATTCCAAACATGAGGGAGGTTGAGAGTAGAGTCCATTAGAGACTAGTTTGAGATGGAATACTACTCTTACGTTAGGGTTTGGCGTTTTAAATATCACCCAACTATCTTTCCAAATATGTCAGGAGTAGTGTAGCATTGAGAGAGAAACACATGCAACTAATGATAGCCAATAATAATTTTAGCTATAAAAAGCATAATAAATATTCATTTAAGCCTCCATAGATGTAGGTAGGTGAATATTTTAGTAAAAAAGTAGTATAAGAACTGGTTTAATAGGCATACCAACTAGAACCCAATTTTATTGTCCCAAGGTTAGAGTATTATGACCCATCAATATCCTGACCAAATAGTACTTGAAAGGAAACTTTGGATGGAGAAGACTACTCTATCTAGAAGAATACTTTATAATTTCCATCAAGTATTTTCCACTAAGATTCCAGAAATTATTGATGACAAAATTCAAAAGTCAGAATTAGAAGGATTGCTAGTTAATGATATGGTTGAGTATAACCCTAAAAGGAATATTTGGATGGAGAAGACTACCCTATCTAGAGGAATACTTTAGAAGAATAAATTATAATTTACATAAAGTATTTTCCACTAATATTCCAAAAATTATCGATGAAAAAATTCAAAAATCAGAATTATAAGGATTACTAATTAATGATTTAGTTGAGTATAACCCTAAAAGGAAACTTTGGATGTAGAATACTACCCTATATAGAGGAATATTTGAGAATAATACACTATAATTTCCATCAAGGATTTTCTTCTAAGAGTCCAAAAATTGTTGGTGACAAAATTAAAAAATTATAATTAGAAGGATTAATAGATAATGATGGAGTTGAGTATAACTTAGATACATTGGAAACAATTAGGGACTAGGGAGGAAGGAAAAAATTAGGGACAAGTGGATTGTTATAAACCAATGCTTTGATATTGATAAAAAATCAATGAATAACATTCCACTTTGAGGGGGGAACCTCCTTTTACTATACATTCAATGCACAAGACAAGATAAGATGATCCTATGACGAGGTTTACTTGGTATATATATAGGATACAAAGGGTAAAATTAAAGTGAAAGGTTCTATTTGACCTACTAATATAATACTAGAAATAATATTACTCAATATCTAGGGATTAATAAGGGGTTTTATGCTTAACATGGGGCTTTGTATAGGGATTAACATGCCCCTACCCTTCAAACAAGTGTTTTCCTCAACACTTAACTAACCACGTGTGCATTTGCATGAAGATATAATCTTCCCATGTTGCCTCTTCCGCTGGTAGGTTATTCCATTTGATGAGGTACTTAGTAATTGCTCGATTTTGTAGCTGCATAATCTTTGTTTCAAGGATTATTTCCGGTTCTAGTATGAATTTCCCTTCTCCATTAATCTCTAGTAAAATATTTTGGACTAAG
Source organism: Picea mariana (assembly GCA_032191745.1). Taxonomy (NCBI): domain Eukaryota; kingdom Viridiplantae; phylum Streptophyta; class Pinopsida; order Pinales; family Pinaceae; genus Picea; species Picea mariana. Next base: position 1,087 of record JASDQU010384355.1, on the reverse strand, counting down.
ATCTTGTCATCGATTATCTTCTTTAAGTAGGAAACATGGAAGACTATATGTACACTTCTTGGTTGCAAATGAATAGCATGGAAATGATCTTGAGCAGGTGGAATACCCTTAGGCATCTCTCCAAATACATTGGAATGATTGTTGACAACCTTTTGGAGATCCACTGGAGCAAAGGATATATATGTTTGAACATCTAGTGAGCACAATTGTGCAATTACACGATGGTGTCCCTTTTTGAGTAATTTTTTCATGTTGTTAGAGCTTATCACTTTATAGGGTTTCCATTGGACACTGCTTACCTCAATTTCCTTTACTTTTGAGGAAAATCTCATGAAAAGATATTGAAAATTAAGGGCCACTTTTTCCAATGATTGTAACCATTGGACCCCTAATACAACATCAACACCACCCATTTGGATTTCAATAATGAGACTATCCAAAAATACTCCCCATATGTGATTGAGTATCAACACCATTTTTCTCCTTATTTTCACGATTTCATTCGATTTCCATATCCCTTTTAGGGATCCTCTATAAGAGAAAGGTTTCTATGGACTTCATGGATTTTAGTATTTCTTCCTTATTTTCATCCATCTCCTTCTTCATTTCTTTCATAGATTTTTGTATTTCTTCCTTATTTTCATCTATATTCTTTTCCATTTCATCTGTTATCACTCCAAGGAACCCTCTGTGGTTGCAGACCAGAGGTGCTTGGTAACTTAATAGATGAATGTTTTTTGTGTTTTGTAAAGTTGGATCAATGGGACAACTCGATACAGCTAATAGCATTCAAACATAAATATGATAAACAAATAGACAGTGCTCTCCAAGATTGGTTAAACAGTAAGGTAGCTTTCAGGGGATGAAGAAATGATTGCTCATAAACCAATGCAAAGCAGGGCTTAACGAACAACTAAAGAGACTGATTATAATGTCATGAACCAAACAATAGGATAACAGTTATTCAAGGTTTGACAACAATATAACAGTGAAGGAGAAATGTGAAAAACTGCCACCAAAATGGAAAGAAACCTGTGATTTGTATTAGCAAAATAAGTCTGGGTACAATAGCTAATCTTACATCCAA
>JASDQU010384345.1:0-11005 GCA_032191745.1 Picea mariana | reverse complement strand
TTCTTTGCATTAATAAACTACTCCAAGTGGCCGCGTTGGCTGGGGCCGTGGATGTTTCCCCGTAGGGGTTTTACCACGTGAAAACATCGGTGTGTTGATATTTGATCTGGTTATGTGAGTGGTTACTGAAGGTGTTCGTCCTCTGTTGGAATACCTGTGTTCTCGAACACTTCCAAGACATGGGGGGGGGCAGAACCATAGAGGCCTTTGATGACAAATTCTTTGACTGGTGGGCACAAAATATTCCAGTGATAGAGGACTACCCCTATGTTGGAATCAACTTTTCTAGAGATCTAGACATTTTTGTAACAAGTTTTTGTAAGGAGCGAGGAGAGCTAGGTAACAAGTTTTTTATAGTTATTTAATTTTTTAATTGTTTATATATATATATATAATTTTTATATGTATCAGAGCACTGACTTTTTGTATCTATTATGTACAGATGTGGGACCAGTGTGCCTGACAAACTTCACAAGGACTCTGTGACGTCCTCGACCAGAGGTGGGACTGGAAGTAGCCGGTGGACTAGTATCTGTAAGGGGACCTCCAGCTGAAGAGGCTGAGAGAGTATTGAGGTGGCTAGAGCGTAACCTCACCGTGCTCACTCGTACAGTTCCCATGGCTGAGAGTGAGGACCTCCTGCCTTCCATGCAGCCTCATGTAGTGGGGATACCACGTACTTGGGTCTAGCTTTTCCGAGATTTGGCCAACGTCGTCGTTCACTACGGTAGGGCCAATAGGCCCCGAGATTAGATAGCCTAGACTATTATGTGCCGAGGGGAAATTTGTATGTTTTTGAGGGCATAAGCCCCATGATGTATACCAAACCTTATTTTTGAGGTGTTCGCACCGACCTATGTACTGATGACATTTTGACATATATATATATACATATTTATTTGTCTTATGGATCACATTTTTTACCAATGTATGTGTGTGCTTGTTTTTATTTGTGTGCAACATGTCAATCTAATACTTGATTAGCTAGAGTATCTATCATTTGATTTAATCTCCTAGGAACATGGATATACGTAATGTAATCAAGGTAACGTTCTAAGAGACGTACCCTAAGGAAACATCAGTGTAAAGTAGGATCATAAATGATGTAAACTCCATTTAACTAGGACACAACCAGCTGAGCATATAAGTAGACCTGGAGGTGAGAAATTCCATGCGACAAAGCATCACGAAGAAATTCTATCACTACATTTTAATCGACGACATTGTTTATAGCGTCACCTAGACAGATACCTCTAGAAGATAGCAATTGGCCTTCAGGTGTGAAAATCACCCAAGATGCAGAAGCAAGCCTCCGAGTGTGTCAACTAGCGCCCTCCATGAACCCAAAGAACACCTCTGATTCACTTGACATCTGCCACAGTGAAAAATATGACATAAATAATGACACATCCATAAAAAAAAAAAGACAAAAAACTATATAAGAAATATACATATGTATAAGAAGTCACCTAAGCGACCAACCTAAGAGTAATACTTCTTGAGGTAGAGCTCTTTTCTAGGCTTTGCCAAGGCATTTCCCTCAAATTCAACTAGATGGTAAGCGCCCTTATTTAAGACCTCTTTCATGATGAAAGGTATGAACCACATGGGTTTGAACTTGCCTACCCCTAGGGGATTCTTGTCTTGATCATAGACCAGGACAAGATCACCTTCGGAGAAAATATGAGGACAAACAAACCAATCATATTGACACTTGACTCATTTCTTATGAGCCTCATTGGCCGAGGCTGCATCACAGAGTTTCTCATCAAGCTTCTCAAGATATAATAGGAATTATTCAAGCGGTGAAGTGTCTGACAGTAATTTCACTGCCAACTTTAAAGATGAGATATGACACTCAATAGGAAAGACTACTTCTAGCCCATATATGAGTTGAAAAGGTAAGAAATCAATGGCAGTCTTTACAGATGTTCAGTAGGCCCATAATGTCGAGTACAACATCAAATTCCAATTTGACTTGGAAAAATTGATCATTCGCTGAAGAATAGTCTTGAGAGACTTATTCACAACTTCAACCTGATCATTCACTTGTGGGTAGTAGGGTGATGAATTTTCTTGCCTCAACCTAAGATTTGATGTTAAATTGGACATCATTTTGTTTCGGAAGTGACTACCATGGTCAATGAAAATATCCTTTAGGATGTTGAACGTTGCTACTATCTGGTTAAAAATGAAAAGAGTTGTTGTTTCTCCATCATTGTTAAACATTGGCATAACCTCGACCCACTTTGTGAAGTAGTATACTGCTACGATGAGGTAACGATGCCCCCTGGATGAATTTGGGTGACATGTAGTAAATTCAATCCCCCACTTAGTGAAAGGACCAACAACAATGATGGGAAACATGGGATCAGGATGTGCCCGCATCTTCTGAGAGAAGATCTAACACAGGTGGCACTTCTTGACTGACTCAATGCAATCTTTGATTAACGTAGGCCAAAAGTAAGCAGCGCGTAGAATATTTTGGGTTGTTTCCAACCTAGACAAATGACCACCACATACTCCAGTGTGGAGGTCGTTCAAAATGAGCTCTTCTTCCTCGTGTATAAGGCACCGACGAAGAATGCAATCTACACCTCGACGATACAAAGTGTCATCGACTATGAGATAGTTTTGTGCCTGATGGAAAATTCATCGATGCTCATTGCAAGAAGCAGAAACAGGGCACCTCAAATTTTGGAGATAGGCTAGTATATATCCATACCAGGGGTCCAAAGATGCGATCAGAAAAATATCTCCTTTGATAGGTGATTCTTCGGGTGTGTCATCACTAGATTCAACCGGAAGTTCCGAAATAAGTTTCGTACAGACCAACGACTTTTTGGATTTCCCAGAGACAAAATCCAATTCAAATTCTTGGAGGATTACAATCCATCTACTGATATTTGTGCCAATCACCCATCGTGTCAACACATATTGAAAGGGGTTCACAATGTCAATGATGGTGGTCTTGCAAAGCATAATGTAATGATAGAACCACCGGACATCATGCACTGCTGCCAAAATGATCTTCTCAACATGGGAATAGTTGAGTTCCGGCCCAACCAGGCCTCGGCTCAGGTAATATATAACATACTCCTCGAGCAGATCGTACTCTTGAACCAAGACCATGCCGATGGTCAACTCTGCAACGACTAAATACAACAAGAAATATCTGTTATAATCTAGAGGCCAGAGCAGAGGGGCAGACATAAGGGCGTGTTTCAATGCTTCAAAATAGCATTGAGTGGCTTCGTCCCAATAGAAAGGGACTCCCTTTTTTAATAGACGCATGAACCCTTTAGTGATCTCGACGTAATTCATGACAAAATGTTGAAGAAAGTTCACTTTCCCCTGTAAGCTCTGAAGTTGGGGTATTGTGCACAGGGGAGACAACTGAACTATCACCTCAGCCTTAAGAGGATAGACCATGATCCATGTTGTCGAAACAATGAAACCTAAGAGATGACCCGATGTCATGCAAAAACTGAACTTGTTAGGATTCAAAGGAATCCAACAGTAGCAACATCATTTGAAGATTAGTCAGAGGTGTGTGGGATGATCAGATCTCTTGTGAGAGAGTGATGCTACATCATCAAGATAAACCTCAAGTATATGTCTAATATCGTGGAAAGAAAAAGACATGGTCCATTGAAAAGTGGCTCCAACATTCTTTAGGCCAAAAGGCATATGACAATAACCAAATGTGCCCCAAGGAAAAATAAAATATGTTTTATGATGGTCTTCAGGTTTGATCTGAACTGGTTATATCCCGAAAAACCATCCATGAATGAAAAGACCTCACAACCTATGCATTCATTGAAAATATGATCGATGAATGGGGTGGGAAAATTACCTTTCGGATAGGCCTTGTTCAAGTCATGGAAGTCCATGCAAAAGCAAATCATACCTTGTTTTTTGTTAACCAAAACGGAGTTTGACATCCATTCCATCAACTGCACGGGGTAGATAAAACCATCTTTAAGTAGCTTCTCTACTTCAACCTTAATTGCTTCCACTTTCTGAGGATTCACTGGATGAATCTTTTGTCAGACCGGCTTGGTGTCAGGATAAGTCATTATCTCATGTTCGATGATTCTTGGATCAATTCCTGGAATTTCCTCATAAGACCAGGCAAACACGTTGCGAAATAATTTAAATAACTCTGTATAAATTTGAATCTCTTCGAGGGAGTATTCTACTCTGACGGACAAATTCTCCATGACGCCAAGTTTCTGGAGATATTGATTGGGATCATTTCAGCGATACTTTCCATATTAACCTCGATGTAAACTGTGTGCGTAGTCAGAGGATTAATAGGACAAGACCTATCTCCATTCGTAGTCAACACAAATTCACCTGCCTCCATTCTCCTTAATTTTGGGAGGAAGTATGATCTATGATGGAGATCATCCCAGGGTCTATCTGGACCAGTCAATGCCTCAAGAATCACCTCATCTGAGGGCAAGACCAAGTCTAAAGAATATGTAGTGGAAAGGGAACCTTGAGCCCAAATAGGCTTGAGAATTGGATCTGACTCCTGTGAGGGAGTTGGATCAGGGTCAACCGAAGCTTTCTGGATAATGTTGTATGCAAATTCTGCTGTGGACAATGGCATGGCCATGATAGAATGCCCTGTCCCTTCCATTAAGGTCGATGGGGAAGGAAGATTCCATATATCGTGAAAGTAAGTCATTCAAAACAATGACATTTGAAATTTTCAACCCTCGGTTGGTGGGGGGAAGTTGATATGAGCTTGACATCGCCAGAAGGAAGCGGGTAATCAAAAGTACCCATCAACGATGGACACAAACCAACCCCCATGTTGACAGTTCCAGGCTAAGGATTATCAATCATCGATACCACAGATGCCCCCAATGAAGGGTCAGGATGGGAGAAGGACAACTGGTCAATGGTCACGATTCGACCCTTGGGTGGAATCAACAAGACCTGAAAAACTATGGCAACCATTGCATGCATTGCATAGGTCCAAATCCTTCCTAACAAAAGGTTGTATTCAAGAGGTGCATTGACCACTTCAACTTTGACACACATGGTATTCCCTCCTAAATACATGGGGAAAGAAGGAATGATTCCATGTGGTCTGAACAAAAGACCGTCGAATGTTGTAAGAAAAGTAGGCAGTTGAGACAAAACGGGTTGGCCAATGGCCTTCCAACATGCCAACAACATAATGCAAGTCAAGGCACCCTCGTCAACCAACATATGGAATATATTCTGAGTAAAATATTAAGTGGTTTGAGCCACTACTATCTGAAATGCAACATGGTAAGGAATATGAGGTTTCAAGTCGGTTGGATCGACAACGATCACTCATGGGTTACAAGTCTCTATAGATCCCAAGGCGAATAACAAGGTTTTTCTCTGTGAAGGGAAACTTTGGAGGACTTCCAAAGAGGACATCGCAAAAGGGTTTTTTGCCAAATATTCCACAATGGAGTAGTTCTGTGTAGCCCTCACGTTCATATTATGAGAATATTTCTTGAATGTACCTTTGGGGATGTGTGTCATTGTTTCCCCCATCGTCTTCTCAATCTGGAGAGGAACTGGTGGGTTTGTTGATTCTTCACCCTTTTTGGCAGAGTCTGACATTCTGTAATCTTGGGCCCTAGTCACTATATGAGTGTCACCTTTCAACATGTAAACATTCACGATCGAGGTATTACTAGTAGATGCGGCGGGTCCCTGACTTCCCCCTTCCGTGCTTGAAGATGTTGAGGCTTAAGCCATGTTTTTCCCATGTGGAAATGGGTTTGTCAGTGCAACAGGTTTTTGTTGCACCAATAGCTTCTGAGCCTCTGCAAGTCAAGGGAACAGGTGAGTTGGGTGGTCTACCATGCAAAGGTTACACAGATACTTCAATTTTCTCTTCTTTGTTTTTCCTCTACCAACATTGTTATTATCCTTTTTGTCCCATTTTCCCTTCTTATTCCATTGTTTTTTCTTTCCTTCAAGATATTGGTTTTCCTTCAGGTTCGTTGACTACACATTGTGTATGTCTGATGTTTGGGTAGGGGAAAAATCTGAACTGAAGGTCTGGTTGGTCGTCATCTGTTGTATCGACAATTTTTGCAATTGATTTGGCAACATTTCGGTGGAATTTCCTTGTGCTAAGCCAACTATACCATTGGCATGTGGTCTAGAATTTTGTTTGGCCTTGTCAAGGGTGGACCGTGGTGTATCTAGCAAGATCTCATAGAGTAAGCCAAACCGAGAGTAAATTAATTCAAGATTTTGCGCTCTCATTATCGCCTCCTCCTCTGAAAACACTCCCGAAGTTGAAACATCCTTGGATAAAACTGGTACCAAGGACTTCAGGAACCACTCTAGCAAGAAATTTGGTGGGACCTGTACCTTAATCAAGCTCTTCTGATGTCACCATTCTTGGATGTGATCAAAGATATGGTCGGCCTTAGTCTGCTCAAAGTTGGCCAACAATTAATTGTCGTCATCATATCTCATGGGTAATTGGAAATGGTTTAGGAAGACCATTTCCAAGTCGTTAAAGTAAGAATACCTTGACATGTCGAGCTCAATATACCATTTCACGGCACCCCCTATAAGAGTGCGTTGAAACATGCACAAATGTACGAAGTCGTCTTGCAACGATTTTGACGAGCACCATAATTGGAAATTTGTCACGCGATCACCTGGGTCTTCGCCAGGCTTGCCTTCAAATTTTGGAATATCTGAGGGAAACTTAGTCGGCATGGGGGGCCAATGCAGATCATGAAAAATTGACTCATTAAGAAACCTTGACAAGTCTGATAGATGTAGTGTTGACAAAAATGGTAGTTTGGGTTGGGTACTATGTACAAGAAAAAGGGGTCCTGGAGTTTGACTCGCACGAGGTTGCCAGGAAAAGTTGGGTTTCTAACCAAGGTTCTGGTAGAGATTATGGCCTTGACTATCATATGGAAACTACGTTTGTTGGGATATCATCGGCTGATTCCCGTAATTGGACGATGTGTATTGGGCAGGGATTTCTTCTTGCGTTGTGTTCCAAGGATTTTGGAAGGGGATGCCCCTAGTTGATCCGACAGGCATAGGTACTGAGCCCTGCCCGGGGTTCCATTGACCATGGAAAGGGTTTCCCCTAGCCAACATCCCTTGTGAGGGAACTGATCCCTGCCAAGGATTCCAAAGTTCTTTTGAAGAGAAAACTCATGTACTTTCCCCCTATGTAGGAATAGTATCCTGCACAGGATTATGTTTCCCAAAACTGGGGTTTCCCCTAGCCACGATGACAGTCGAAGAAAAAGCATTATTACCAAACACGTCGAACAAAGAGAATGAAATGGATCCCACTAGCCTAGTGTAATATGAAGGTCCTAAACTTTCTTCTCCAACCAAGTTGTAGTTAGCATTCGGCCCAACGGGTTGTTGGAAAGCACCACCAAGCGAGGGGGGAAGAGGAGGTATATGACCCCCACCATAAGGGATATCATTGAAGGGGACTGAAGTGCCCATAGTAGACCCTTGAATGAAAGAATTTGATCTCCCTGCCCCTAGACCCATGGTCTATAGGGTGGAGTAGGTAAGGACTGAGTTCGAATTGAAGTCAAGCATTCCATATGAAAATGGAGGGCCCGTCGCACTCTGCGTAAATGAAGCAGTGGTTGTCACCGATGACAGTACTGGACCACTGCCCGAGGTAGAGGAATTTGAGACTACTATGGTATAGACTGGAGAAGGTGGGTTAGGAGGAAACATACCCCCTATGGTAGTAGCTGAAACGGGAGTATGAGGACTCCTAGATGAAGTAGAAGCATTTTCTTCCATGGATGCTTGTAAGACTAATTGGTGCTCGACAGGTGTCACCTTAGGAGGGACAAATTGTATTAATATTGGCACCGACAAGTTAGTGATCAGAGGTTTGTCTAGCCAGAGAGCTTCTGCTCCAAGTTCAAAAACATTAGGTTCCTACGAAGTCGAATAATCTCCTCTCGAAGCAGGCTCGGGCATAGTTTCCTGTGGCCCGGTCACTTTGAATGACCCTTGTTGGTCAAGTATTCACCGTAACTGTGGTGGTGGTGGATCTAATGCAACCGAAGGTAGACCCTAAAGCCTTCACGACTAGTGGAGCTCTTGATATTCCACTTTGTGAAAATATCAAATGACACAGTAAGGATTTAACTAGCGTTCAAAAATAAGCACACACTAGAAAAATTGCTATAGGATAAATCAAGCAGACCACTATCTAGTAGGAAGAACAGTTACGCCAGCCAACACTAGAGAAACTTATCGGTGCAAGTGAAAATCTAACACGAAAGCACCCTCCAGGTATACACAAAGTGTGACCTGACGTCCTCCCTAGGTATCGCGGTATACCCCCACAGTCAGCCATGTAAGTCCCTAGAAAATGGGAAACTAAGTTTCCATCTTGAAAATAGTCACCAGGTGGGTACAGTCGACAGTCGGGTGGACCGCAATGAGCAAGATAACAAGTCTAAAACCTATCGAGGGTATCAAAAGAAAGTAGTTCGAAAGACAAGAGAGGATCTCAAATGGATTCAAGGTCCAAAAATATTTGTAAGCAAATGTAGGTGATAGTATTCCCAAGACGGATCTTCAATATGTGTTCCCCACTATGTTTAGTCTCGCTTTGGAAGGGTTATCTCCACTGCCTTTTCTCACATGACCTCATGTTTATCCCTTGTGTTAGAGGGGGGTCCCGGATAAATTTTACTTTATTGGACTTTAACACTCCCTAGCTCTGACTCCAATGTTTGTTTAATGGCCTTGAAGAGTTTCCTCTCCAACCTAATTCAAGGCCCTAACCCTAAACTACTTGGTTGACACTACAAACATAAAAAGTCTAATTAATTTTAGACTAAGCATTCATTTTAGTGTCTTTATTAACTCAACAGATATGGTGATGAAACTAGTGATGTTATAAGAGACGAAAAGAGGATAAAAAGACAAACCTTGAAAGCAAAATTACTTCTAGTCAAAAGTAAATATTTACAACTATCTCTTTGTAACCAACTTTTCTTTAACTAAATTTTTTCAAGATATTTAAAAGCAAGACCTAAAACAAATTTTCACTTGACTACAAGGTACTTAAGTTTCAAGAAATCAGTAAAGAACTTAAAAAAACAGACTCTTTTTCCTTTCTAGTAAAATAACTAACTCCAACTACTTTACCAAACTAAAAATGAAAAATATTTTTTTCTCTTTTTTTTTAAAGCAAATGAAAGGGGTAAAAAGAACACCAAGACAAGGTTGAAACAGATGTTTGGCCCACTGTGGATCACAGGGAATCACTAAAGAAACCAAACAGGTAGATCAATAATTCAAAAGACTCGCTTAAAACCCTTTCAGAAGTAAACACAAGAAACTTCAAAAAGATAAGTAAACTAAATTCTAACCCAAACTATGGCTATAAAAACAAAGACTCTGAACTCTGTCAAGAAACCCTGAGAATTATAAACCTCCATCAGGAAAGAGGTTGGCTACCTCTTTTTCAAAAAACAATTCTTGAACCAGATACGCTATTGTTGCTTCAACAACCTACGTATCTATGCGATTGTTTTACTGATCAGAGCCAATATGTATGCGGGCTGACCCAAAGCAAGGCGTGTACACCTCTGTACTTCTTTAAAAAATAAAGAGACATACAATATTATAGGATAGAGAGAACTAGTATGGCATCTAAGGGTGACCATAATCCCTTAAAAGACTCAGAAGACTCAACAGAAACTCGAAAGGAAGAAAAACCAATCAGACAAACTGAAATCCCCTAAAAAAGCCTAGAGGCTTTCCCAGTATGGTCGCCAGTTCTGCTAGCGGGAAAACCCCCTTATGAATACACCATGGTTCATAATGTAGGCATATCAATTGATAATCTAAAAGTCAAATACTTATTTAAACTAACCCAAACATACCACAAATCGTATGAAGAAAGCAAGGAAAAGGAGATCGGGTAACTATACCTCGAATCTCAGGTCTGGCGATGACCTCCTCGCGCTTGGAAGTTTTGCTGACTGCACGCCTCCTCCCAGGGATGACCTGCCTCCAAAGATTGACAAACATGAAAAAACAAGCATGCTATTCCATATACAAGTTAGGGTTAGATGTTAGTATGTAAAAACATAAACCAATAAAAGCATTTAGTACACCATAATTTTGGATAGGAAAAGTAATTATTTTATTAATAACACAATGATTATACCTTTACGATCAAATTCAGATATCATCCTTGAACCTGGTTCAGGATCCTCTTTACCAAGCTCCAAGTGCACCTTTGTATAATCTTCTCCTCTCAACCTTCTGATCTCTTCTTAAGAAGTGAATGGGTTAAATGGGGGAGAAGGGGCTAATGATGGAATGTTGAGGCAATTCTCACAAAAGGGATGCAATATCTTGGGCAAGGAGGGGAAGTGAAATCGGATAGAGTTTCACTATTCTTATTCTTATATTTGGAATGAGACCCCAAAACATCCTTTTATATGACAAAAGGATGGTTATTCAGTTGGGTGATGAGCTATAGCAGGTGGATTAGTTGGGAAACTACCCAATAGCCTGTAATCTTAACGAATTCCTTGCAACTTTTTGTTTTTTGCAACTTTTGCAAGTATACGTGGGTTGTACTGGTGCATCATGCATATGTATGTGAGATGTAGTGGTAAAAAAAGCATATGTACATGGGCAGTATTGGTGTAGAGCGTGTGCATCTTCAAAAAAATGGTTTTTTAAAAAGAGCAATTGAACAATGCTTTGGCAAAAAATGAATGTAAGAGGGCCAAGGCCATGTATGCATGTGTAGAGAAATTTAGGGTTATAACACCCATGTGTTGGGATCTTCACCCATTCATGAATAGTTTGACTTGTGGAGGTTAGGCTACACATACAATTTTATCATGAATTTTAGGAAAAAATATAAAAATTACTCATATCTCAAATCTCAAACTAATTCATTAAATAAATTGCAAAACAACCACATTTCATATTAGGCACAGTAAAAAATGTGAGTTCTTATGTA
>JASDQU010384343.1:0-11066 GCA_032191745.1 Picea mariana | reverse complement strand
TGAAGTATATTATCACATTCCTACAAACCTTCCTTAACTTTAACAACAAGAGACTAGCATTTTCATCAAACGTTTCTTTAGTCTCACATGCCTAGTTTTGGATTAGTCAACAACCCTAACTTGAAGTAATCATAACTTTGTATTTGTAATGTATAAAGATCTGAAACTGATACACAATGTTATTCAGTGTGTTTTATGCAATTCCTCCAAGTTCCACTAGTTGAAACATCTCATAAAAGGAGTTATAGCAAAAATGGCATACCTTGCTGAATTCTGGCTTATTTTAGAGAGCGGCCTTGTAGAGCGCGCCCCGCACGGAATATTTGTTTAAATGATATGAAAATATTACAAAACATACTATATCCTGTACCCTAACCAACACATTTGGTTTCACTTAATTTTGATCTGTTATGAATAAGTTATGATGTTTTTACCCGAAACACCTGTTTTTGACTAGTTTTAGGACTAGCCACAAACCCTATTTTCCACGGAGTGTAACTCCAAAAATACAACGACCCAAAAGATGCATTTGTTACCACAGATAATTGGATATGTTTTCTCAATGGAATAGCAATTTCATGGTCTGAATCAATATAGAAAAAGTTATAGCAAAAATAGTGAGATGACCTGTAAATAACATACCTTAGAAAGCACCATCAAAAGAATTTATCCTTCCTTTCATTTCGGCCGTCTTTTCTTCACCTTTCCTCAAAATTTCGGCTTATATATCCTTAGTTACCTCATAAACATATATATATTCAATATAATCAAGTGTGATTAAAATGAGAGAGCCTTGCCTCTTACTTATACTCTCCAAGTAGCTTCCTTAAAAACATCTTCTAGGTCACTTGGCCCCACTTTCCTTATTTTAGGGTTAACCCACTTCTGATTTCTCCATTAAATTTATTATTTAAATAATTTATTTTGTATTCACTTTGAGTTATAGTACACTCATCACATCACTTTATTATTTACCTTTTAAAATCCCTTAAACCACTTTGACTACTTTGACCTTTTGGGGCTTCTAGATGACATGTGAGGGTCCTCCAACTTCGTAAGGCCATAACTCTCAAACCGTGAGGAGTTATGTAACGTTCCACATACCACCAGAAATGGCATGAAATGTACTATCCATATAGAATAGTATTGTCTGAAAATATATCATAACTCATATTGTTACCCATAAAACAAACTTGGGTCCATTACCCAAACCTGGGGTCTCCAACTTCTCATGGCCATAACTCTCTAACCATGAGGAGTTATGTGACGTTCTACATACCATCGGATATGGAATGACAAGAACTATACATCTAGGATAGTTTCCTTGACAAATTTAATGTCTTTCATCTCATTATTCCACAATTAAGCATGGGTTCTCTTACTCCGCAAAGCATCTTTCCGTCAGGGATTTCACCATAAGGGGACCACTTTGGAGTTCATCCATATTTACTTCTTATCAACCATGAAAAGACAATAATGATTCATCTTTACATCAAACAATCTTGGGTTCATTACTCAAACCTTTGTGCTACAGTGCTTTCTTCAAGGGTTGACATCAATGACAACCAACCTTAATCAACAAGATCATCTAAAACCTCTTCTAAAGATTTCCTGGGAATAAAATCGCATCTCGGTTTATTTCCTTTGGATGAATTTTGGAGAACAATAGGGGTTTTAGTTATAGACATAGGGTTTCCTTGCAGATTGACATGTAGATTTTCCATAAAGGGGTTTGATCGACAAGGACTCGAAGGTTCATCAAAATGCAGAGCTAAGTCTATCACATTTGTAGGTAGGGAGAACCCATTTCTATACACGAAATTTGGCCAACTATCCCCAACTTTAGACAATTGTGAAATCACTAGAATTTGAATCAGGGCGTGATGGAACAAACTAGACTATGCATTTAGGTTTTGTCTTTGTATTTGGCCATTTTCTGCAGGCTCCTAAGTAGATAGAAAGACATATTTAAATAAAAACCTAAAAATACCATTAATAAACGGACATGATACAGGAAGACCAGACTGTATCTACCCTCACAAATTACAAACTTCTTAAGTATCAACAACGAACCATGCCATCATGGTTTAAATAAAACAATTGGTGTACCTTTTACATTGTAACATGATTTCTTGGAATCCATCAGTAAGCGCCATGGGACGCCTTCGAACTTAAGTTTTTTAAACCAACTGGCTCCCTCTTGGGGAAATCCATTAGCCTCTACAATCAAACCCTCGGTCACTTCCAATTTTATCCCTAGAGCCATCGAAAGTTTGGGCAATGTCTTGAGAAACTTTGAGGTTGAAACCCTCGAATCGTTTTATGAACCCATCCCAGCCATAAGCCACGAGGTCATCCACGATGTCGTCATGTGAGAGGAGAGCCTGTGAGCCATTCAACTCGTTCCTCACCACAGGCGCCATCGATTTGGTCACAGAAAACCAACAGGAGTAGCAAAGGGTGGGGTGTGTTCAAAAACACACGAAATAGAGGATGAGATTTTCATATTCGGAGGAGACCCGATACCTAAGGCTTCAAGAGAAATCCATCATAGCGATCATTTGGAACGTTGAGTGGATGCTAAACCAGAGGACATGCAAAACGAAAAACCACCTTGTCAAATGAATACCAAACCCAGAAACGAAAACTTACCACCTGAAGCAATGAATGCATGCTTGCGTTTACAGGACAAAGGAGCAATGTTTGAAGGCATGACTGTCATTCATGTACCAGAATGAAGAGACTATGATATGACTAGAAGGGATAGGATTCATATTTAAAAAATACACCAAATTTTTGTTTGATGCACGATCGTGGATATGGTAATGTGAAAATCAATATAATTAAGGAATAGAATGCCTAAGGCATAACCCCAAGGTGGATAAATCATACGGTAATGGTAAGGGAGTAGCCCATAATATGATAGGTTGAAAAGATTTTAAGGTTCTTAAAATTATTTAGATGCCCTTAGGTGTTATCCAATTTATAAATGAAAGTGCACAAACTATATGATGCATCCAAACTAGAGCTTGTTTTAATTTCATGCTTACAGTCATGAAATTGAACAAGAGAAACAAAAGGTTAAAATAAATGAACTCATACACACAGCTAATCAAATGAATCTCTTCAAAACCAAAAGATGATAGAAATCTTTGCAAACAGAAGGAGGCAGCTAATTTTTTTTTTATCCCATTGAGATGGTATTTTATAATGATAAAATCGACATGAATATATGGCTGCCAACAAGTAGGTAACACAATTTAAAATGAAATGGCTCGTAGTCTAGCTTTTATAATAAAATCGCTAGGATCTAAAATCAAATGGTGAAAATTGGACGAGACTACAGGTAACAACACTATTTTAATGGTTTTCTATGCACCTTATGCAAACATTTATTTACTAATGTAGCCTATTAATAAGTTATACTAAATTCTCAGTCAGATTGGATTTCCTCTATGGGATCAAGCTCGAGTCCCATGTGCCCTGATGAACTCGATGTGCATGGATTCGATCATGTGAGGTTTTATGTCATGGAGGATATGGATGATGGGAGTTGTTGGTCCTAAATTATGCACATGACTACTAAAGGGAGGAGCAAGCCAACTCATGTTTTGGAATGGTTTGATTTTGATGAATTAGGTTTCTTGGTCAGCTAATGGGTAGGTTTTCAAGGATAGAAACCTAGTTGGACTAGCCAAACAATATCATTGCAGGTTCCCCTTAGATAGTGGAATGCATTTTGATGAACATGTAAGGATATGAAGAAATAAACAATGAAGTACAAGCTAGCATACAAGATCACATCCTGTGTGAAATATCATACATGAAATACTATTCTAGATCTGAAATATGTATCTCGACACAAGTCATCCAAACAAGGTTGCAATACAATAAACCATCTACTGCAAACAATAGCTAAAACAAGGTTGCATAGAAATAAATAGTTTATTGACACATTAATTGAAAGGAAACGAAATTACACATTGCATACATTTCCACCTTGCATCTAGATAAGATTAAGAACACAAAAAAGACTTGAGAAGAAAAACACAAACTATCATCAATACTTATATTCACCAGGTAGGAAGTTTTACAGTCATAAGTTTTAGGTACAACCAAATTCTGATGCTTGAATCTTCCAATAAAATTGAACCCTTTACATCCAAAAATTGTTTATTTATCTCTGTCACTAGAGGTTTTCGACCATCTATCCAAAATCTAAAACAAAAGTTCAACTTTGCATAACAACTAGACTTTATAAATGACTTGACTATCATTCATTCGTTACAACTTGAAAAAACGTCTTTTACTTGAGTGTATTTGATGGAAATATCAGTCATGACTTCTCTTTAACTCGATCTTGACAAAAATATGGTTCAAAAATAAAATGACAACTTATTATACTTGGAGTAATATCTTTAACTAAAACTACTAAACCTCTATAAGTTCAACTATAACTACTGTTAGTAACTGAAGTAGAACAACTATTAACAAAAAAACCTTCGATAGTTGTAATTGTCAAGTGACTGTGCATGAATGGCCACGTGCACTTCAGCTAGAAACCAAACTGGAACATAGGTGGATCAACTAGCATTAGTCTCGAACATTAGGTGGATCAAAGAAAAAGCATGTTTTTTGATGCGTCTTTTGCAGTTTCTGGTACTTCTTTTGTAGCTTAGTATGCTTCATTTCCAGATCTTTCCTCTATTGTTGTAAGTTCTTAATTTGTTACTTCAGCATTTGCAACTGGTGGTTGCCATCTACATCTTTATCAGCTTCTACCTTTGGCTTAATTAAAACATGTTCATCATTTCTATATTTCAGCCCCTTTTCCTCCTCTATGGAAGATTTGTTGAGGTCAATGGACAATTTGTTTTTTCTTGACCTCATTTCATATTTGTGTGCTACCTCATAATTTTTTTCATGTGTCTTCTCGATAGATCCCTGCATTATCAAAGTTTTTTCTTTAACCTATGGTTTGGTATCATATGAAACTTGCTCTTGGACTAGCTTAGTATCTAGGGTTATGCCATGAGATTCTTCCTCGGGATCTAGCCAAGTTCTATTGCTTTTTGTTCTAAATCCAAGTCTGTAGAGTACTTTGTCTTCACAGTTTCATATTTTACCCCTGAAGTCTCCCCTTCATTGTATTTCAGCCTCCCTTTATCCCTAGTCATAATTTTCAATGTGTGGGTAGGCATCACTTCCATATTAGCAAATCCAAAGATGTCCTCTTCAGTATATTCATCTTCAATTATTATAGGTTTATGGTCTTTCAAAGAAGGATTTAACAATGCTTTAGAATTTAGCCTTAATTGATTGGTGATCCTGGTTTTCCTGTTAGGCTTGATGGGAATTTCAAGATCCTGGTTCTTGTTTCTTTTTATACTATGTTTGGATTCAAGGGATTCCTTCTTCAAGGTTTCCACAGGCACAAACTCTACAACAACAATATTAGGATTATGTTATTTAGTCTTCTTGTGCTTCCTTGTTTTGTCATGGGAGTTTTTTCTTGTTGCAATTGGGTGTTCACAAGCTCATTTTCAGAGTGGTGAGGTGACAATGGGCTTGGTGGAGTAACCTATTTCTCTTGTTGTCTACTACAAACTTTGCTTCCCTCCTTCTCTCTTTTCCTTTTTGTATAATATCTTAGCTCCCTTCAAGGGGTTTCTTCCTTTGTTGGGGTAACTGATTTGGTCCTTTTATATCGGGTGCCCCCATTCTTTGGTGCAACTTTCTTATCCATAGTTTATTGTGTAGCCTTTGAGAAGAAACCAAGTTTAGGGGAAACCCTTAGTTCTAGGTTATCTTCTTCCTTTTTCTCTTCAGACTGTGGATTAACTTATTGCTCCTCTTCCTGTAACCATACATATTGTAAAAAATAGTCACAAAGCATCTCTATTTCACCCAAAGAAAAAAGGATCAAGATATTTAACAAGCCCTGATGATATAAACTTATGTGAGCTGATTCGGGGTGGCCCTGGACCCTTTTATACATTTTGGTTAAACTTTTGAAAAAATAAAGAGGGAGGTTTAATCCACTTAGGTGCATAAGAAAACAAAGGTGATAACAATGCACAATGGAGAAATGACCTTCACCTGTGATATACCTTTGGAATGTGGTAAGGATGCCCCACCATTCATATTTTATCCACATGATGGAAATACCCTAGCTCTAGTCAAGGTTTTGGAGTTTTGACACCAGGACTTTGTTGCAGAGCTCTGGTGGCAATTTTCCCTTTTTGAACCATCTCTCCCCATAGACCGGGAGAGCATATGACACCCCAATGAAATTCTTTATGATATGAATACAGGTTTCCCTGAGTTGGGTATGGAACCCATTTAAATTGTGTGCAAAGAGCAGGTCCACTCTAGTGTGGTGCCCTTTGAAGATGCAAATAAAATCATACCACACTGCCATGATGAACACATTTCAGATTTTCGGAACGACTTCGAATAGTTCGAGCCCCTCTGTCTCTGTTTTTTTTAGTTTCCAACGATCTCAGGGAGAAACCATCTTGTTCTTATTTCCTTTGCTAAAAGTGTTGAGCCGAATGTGGATGTTAATTCGATTTATTTTACCACCTGCAGTGATAATTACCCATTGTCCCGCGATGATACGAATTGGAGGAGAAAACTTGCATGATTTTAGCACGAACCCTGCAATGATGATCAAATGGTGGTAATCCCCCATGAAATTGAGTTCCCAAGAACATAAATACGCATGTGGCACACCAACACAACATTATTTAAAAAAAAAAAAAAAATTGAACTTTAAAAGCAACAAAACATCATGCTTTCTGTTGTTTGCAAGAACAAGTCTATTCTCGTAATCTGTGATTTTTTGCATCAGCCTTGGTCAACCTGTTAGCAATCCACTGGTGATAAAATCATGATGATGTGTGTTATTAACTCAAAACAAAACATGCATTAACCTTCTAAAAAACAAGAAAATGATGCAAATCCAAAAGAAAGGTGAGAACAAATCAAACTGACTCATTATATCATTGAAAAGAAACTAAGAAAAAATCAGGCTAACATATGGATGGGCTAATGGAGGAAAAGAGAGGAGAGGTGCATACCTAGGTTTTAACATTGGCTCCAACTGGGGATAGCACTTCCTTGTGAGGTGCTAAGAACAACACACTAGGTGCCTTACTTCTTAAATTATGCTCCCACTTGTTGCAAATTACTCTTTCTTTGTCTACTAGACCTGTTATCTATCTTATTTCAAATGAAACTCAAATCTGCAGCTACACCCCAATGCATTTTTTGGGATATGGAGTCTTTATTCAAGAAAAAATATGAAATGAAAATGGAAATGAAAACAACTATGGTACAGGATGGACCACCTCTGGTCCATCAAGAAAAATAATGTTTCAAGAAGCACCCATTAACTGGGCCTTCAAAGATCTCAATATCATCTAGGTTTTTCAATATAAATGTATTATTATCCAAACCTTGACCACTTTGAATGGAAGAAACCAAATATTATCGAACTTACCATGCTTGGGTTTGTCCTCCCTCCTGGCATCCCACCTCAAAACTAGGTCACCTTCTTGAAAAAATTCCCTTTTGGTTTTCCTGTCAATGGCTACCTTAACCTTGCTATGGTATTCCTTAGTCTTCTCATTCAATGCTTCTCTCCTCTGTTGCACTTCAATAATCTAAAAAATTATTCTTTGGATGTCATTAGGTTCCTCCACTTCCTCTTGTAAAAATTTTAAGACTAGTAGACCAAGATGAGTTGGAGAAACAACATCCACCCCATAAAATAGCTGAAAAGGGGAGGTTCCCAATGACTTATTGGTGCTAATCCTATCATCCCACAAGGCATATTTAAGCTTAGAGTACCAATATTTTTTTTTCAGCCAACAACTTATTTATGATCCTGATGAGGATCTTGTTTGATGACTCAACCAACCCATTTTCTTGTGGGTAATATGGTGTAGAATGTGCTAGGAAAATGTTGTAGTTTCCACATAAGTCAATCATGGCCATGGAATTGAATGCTTGGGAATTTTCTATTACTAACTTCCTGGGGCAACCAAACCTGGAAAATATGTTTGTCTCCTAGAAATTTATGATCACCTTGTCAGTAGCATTCCTGGTGGGCACAGCTTCAATCCACTTTGTGAAGTAGTCAATGGAAGTAAGAATCCACTTTTTTTGTCACTGAAGGGTGGGTTTATCTCACCTATAATTTCTATGCCCCATTTTTTAAATGGACCATTAGCAGTAATGGGTTTTAGGGGTAGTGAGAGAAATTTATGTTTTCCAGCAAATTTCTGACATTCTTCACAAGCTCTGACTGTGGAAAAAACATCAGAAAAGATGGTGGTGGGATAGTAGTATCCAGCCCTTAGAATCTTGAGGGTTGTAGCTTTTCAATGTTGGTGTCCTCCACAAAAACCTATGTGCATATCTATTATGAAATGTTTAGACTCATCCTCATCCAGACATTTCATCAAAATACTAGCAGGATCTCTCCAATATAAATTTTGGTTTATGATGAAGAATTTTACAGCTTTTAATTTAAGAGACCTAGTTTTAGATTTCTCCAATTTTGGTGGACATTCTAGGTGCTGCAAAAAATAAACAACATTGGTGTCCTTTCCAACCTGCATCATTAAGGCATCTGATTGGTTGAAGGTATGGTGCAACTCCAATGCTTTACAGTTTGAATCAGATAAAAAAAATTCAAGGCCCTACCCCTTAATCATCTTAGTGGTATTTATGTGCGGGTCATACTCTAAAATTTTTACTATCCACTTTCCCCTCTTCCCTTCACTATCTGGCTGAACAAGAATTTCCTTTACTCTATTGCTAGGAACATAGGCTATTATGTTGGATTGTAGAACATACACCCTAAAGGCCTTCAAGGTTTTGACTAATGCATAGGCTTGCTTCTCCAATATGTCATATTTCATTTTATCATCCCTGAGCATTTTTCTAAAAAGTGTAATGGGTTTTTCATGCCATTCTTCATTCTTTTGCAGAAATACAACGATAATAGTTTCCTCATAGGAAAAGGAGAAAATGAGGAATTCTTTGGAATAGTCTGGACCAACCAACATAGGGGCTTCAACCAAAGCCTTCTCAATCCTTTGGAAGGATGATTTGGATTCATGTGACCATTTGATGTCATCATCTTTATTCAACATGTTAGTAATAGGTCTTACGATTTTAGCAAAATTTGGCACAAAGCGCCTCAAAAAAATTATTTTCCTATGAAAGACTGGATAGCCTTCTTATTCCTAGGGATGCCAATTTTATGAATAACATCTACTCTCTCCGGGTCTATATTTATTCCCCTAGTTGATATAATGTTTCCTAGGATATTTCCTTCTAACATAGCAAAATGGGACTTTTTGGGATTCAAAGAGATTCCATACCTTCTGCATTTTTGAAAAATCTGCTCCAGGTGTTGTAGATGTTCATCATATGATTTTGAGAAGACGGTGATGTCATCCAGGTATATAACCATGAACTTGTCCTTTTCACCCACAAATTCAATGTCCATGGCCCTCTAGAAAGTGTCCCTTGCATTCATCATACCAAAGGGAATTTTTTCATACATGAATGTGCCCCATGGGGTGGTGAAGGTTGTTTTTTCTTTATCTTCTTCAAGCATTGCTATCTAGTTATATTCAGAATATCCATCCATCATGGAAATTCTATGGGAACCTACTACCCTTTGCAAAGTATGGTCCATCTTGGGAAAAGGGTAATTGCCTTTTAGAGAACACTTGTTTAGGTTCCTGAAGTCCACACACAAGCATATTTCTACGCTCTTTTTCCTGACAAGTACCAAGTTGGCCACCCAATCTGAGTATCTCAAGGGCACAATGATTTTGGCATCAAGAATTTCTTTCAATTATTTTTCAATAATATACATTAGAAAAGGATTGAATTGTCTAATTTTTTTCCTAAATGGATTTGAGCCCACCTTCGGAGGGATCATGTGTTGAATGATGTCAGTATCAAAGGTATTCAAGTCCTCATAAGGCCATGCAAAAATATTAACAAACCTTTTCATAAGGCTGAAATACCTATTTCTTTGCTCATGTGGCAGTGCTTTGGATATTTTGATTATTTTGAGATTTGCAGTTGTCCCAATGTTGCATTCCATTACCTCATGCTCCTAATTATTCATGACAACTTTCTCGGAGACATCATTGTTGTAAAACAACCTCTCGAATGGTACTAAGCCTCTTGGGATATGATTTGTCTTGAGTTCTACAATGTTGTGGCCAACCACCTTGTTCAGAAAATGAGGTGCCTGTTGATTGTATGTTTCAGCTCCCTCATTCTCTTGATCAATGGAGATGTTTGAGAATTATTCAATGGTTTGCATGAGATCCAAGTCATCACTAAAAACCTGCCGATGCTTAACATTTTCTGGTATGGTTGTCCGATGCCAAACCTCCACTTCATATTTGACATTTGTACCAATATGAGGCCTAAAGGTACTGGCAGCCAGGGCTAAAGAATCTCCCCTTTGATTAGCACCTCTAAAAATAAAGGAAATATTGAATGCTAGAAAAAATTTGTCCAATAAGTCCCATACCTAACTTCTGTATTGTTTTAGTCTTTTCTAGTTTTCTTGATAAATGTCTTTGAATTGATTGACAATTAGCTCAGAATCACCGAAGGCTGCCAATTTCTCAATGACCATGTCTTTAGTAGCTCTCAACCCCAACAACAAGGCCTCATATTCTGCTATGTTGTTAGTTGTTTCAAATTCCTGTTGGAAGATTGGTTGTTGTCATTGATGTCAACCCTAGTCATGGGTTTTGAACTGCAAGATTGATGAAGGTATTTGGACATGAAGGAAAATGCACATGCAGATACAACACCCATGGATGGATAGTATACATCATGTTGTTTCCAGTGGTATGTGGCACGTCATGTGGATCCTCATGGTTGAGGAGAAATGAATTTTTGAAGATGACAAAGTGAATTGAAGAAGGAAGTACATGTAGGCCCTGAAGATAATTAAAGAAAAGAATTACAAAATAAGAAAGTGTCAGGTCGGCCCTAATGTTAAAAGGAAGTGACATAAA